>JAIUND010001374.1:0-36794 GCA_034699125.1 Gisinianus flammeolus | reverse complement strand
AATGATAATTCATTTATAAATTTCTACAAGTTTTTTTCATTCATTTACATAAAAAAAAATACAAGTTTCATTACTCTTACATCGCGGTTGTTTTAGTACACGATCTTAAACGTTGCCCCAAATAAGTATTCGCGTGCTAAGACCTCTTTGTGCATGTAATTGAAGTGATGGATGAGAATGTAAATTTTAATAATAATAAAATAAAAAATTTTGTTTAAGCATTAATCATTTTGTGTGTTGAACCTTTTTCATCGTCGTCGACGTTTGAGTCCTCTTTTTTATTATTATTAAGTATATAGGATATGAATGGCATTTTTTACTGATTTCCGTGGAGTGAGAATATAATAATAATAATAAAACAATAGTTGGTGGAGAGTTTGAAACTAGTTAAAGGTTAGATGGAAGCTGGGATTTGGAAAAATATTCTTGGTGAGACAGGAAGGAAATGAGGTGGATTATCTTGTTTTGTTTGGGTAACATTACTTTTCGACTGAAGAAACAATGGTGAGAGACTATTAGGGCTATCAGATTTGTTGGAGTCCATGGGAAGGTGTCAAGTTTGAGAGCACGAAGAGTTGTGTGTGAGTAAAGTATAGCAAAAGTGAGTAGTGAGATACTTCATTTGGAAAACTTGGAAGTAATAAGCTTATCGTTTCTTTTAAAATTGTTGCTCTCGCGGCTTTAAACTCGGCTTGAGTACAACTTTAAATCCGTAGATACACTTTTCTTCTGCCTCCAAGCAATTGTTCTGTTTCTATCCAAAACCAGAATTATATATATGTGTGTGTGCATGGGAGATTTACATTAGAGTGTTGTGTGTGTATTATATATATTGAGCACTCTGCTCAACCAAACCTGCTTCAAAACTTATTGCGATCGACCCAAGTTGGATATCAAGTTTAGTCTTGTCCTGTCCGTTTCAGCTTCACCTCGTAATTTGGTCCATCATTTCATTGCTTAAAAGTCAAGTGTGCTACTATATATCTATATATACTATTGTGTTTCTCAGGAATAAAATCAATCGGATCAACAAGCTTTACCATCTTCCAACTATGCATAATGGTAAGTTTTACCTTTTGAACGTATTTTTTTTAAAGTATACACTAATCATATCATGCCGATTCTTGTATGTGATACATATATTATAGAAAGAAAATCATAGTGTATTCAGTATTATATTATATTAGTTCAGTGATTCAATGTGTGTATATATAGCAGTTTTATTTATTAAGTATGTGTACGTACCATTATAGGTGCTACTTATATTTATGTAGACGCGTATACAAAAGAGAGTACTTAGCTAGATCATTAGGCTTCAAAATATATCAGTACTCAACTATTACAATAACTATACTTAATGAATATGATCTCTGGAGAATTCGAAACATTATTAGAATAATTATTTTACATTTTGAGGCATATCTTTACCAAATATCGTTTATTGGGGTTTGCATGTTGCAGGGGTTTTGTTTTTGTCGGATCCACATGCATGTACTTATAATATATAAGTCTTATATATTTAATAGGAGCAGCCTATTAATAGGTGAAATTCATTAACTTGAATGTTATAAATACTTTATTAGGTTGATATACATTATTAATTACACACACAGTGTAAAGTGTGACTATTAACATGTCACTAATTCTGGAAATATGTGTATATCTTAATTATGTGTGTGTATATACTTGCTCGAAATTTGAGATTAATGATCGTCAGAGTTATCCGCGTGTGATTCTTAATCAATAGTACATATTATATCATATAAAGTTGTGTTTGAAAGAAGAGTCGTATATATATAGTCTGCTCCTGTTTTACAGAAAATTAAATGCCATTCATTAAAAGAAAGCGTGGGATGTGGAATATAAAACTCTTCAAATTTAACAATAATAATTAGTTTTTTACATATCATCATAATTATGATTCATAACCCATTCATACAATTTCACATGAATTGGGTAATTACTTCATACGAAGGTATCGTATACATATCATTTATATATAGATGTTTCAAACTGAAGCTTTCAGTCTCGTTCTTTTTTCACAATTTTTACTTTTTTACAAATGTTATGCACAGAGCAGACCTGTGCATTATTGCACACAATTCAAAGTGAATGCACGCAACAACTAGACGTATAAATAACTGTTCACTGAACACACATATAGTGTTCAGTTTTTTTAAAAGAAAAATTCCTTTCTCCCATTATTGATCGTTTCATTATTACTATTATAAAGTATAATAATTATGCTATAATTTATAAATAAAGTTCTCTTCAGCTCTTGACATGAGTCAATTCTATACTGCAGGCACACATAGTGTGCAATGCACACTGTGCATATACAACAAAAAAATAAAGCATATATACAAATAGGTAAAGCAGAGAGAAGATAAATTATCTTGGATAATCAAAACGGCAAAATGCAAAAGGAAATGTCGAGAAACATTTCCATACTACACACACACTTTACTTTTGCTCGCTATTATTCTAATAAAACAAGTAAAATTTTGAGCATAATTAATAATTATACAGTAAATATGTAGGGGTACAATGGCACAATAATTAAATCTATAGTTTTATTACTACATATAAATACAAATGTATACATGGAATATGGAAGTTTATACAGAGGAAGGACAACGAGTATACTGAAGAATTAAAAATTATTATTTAGAATATAATGTATAATACACATATATATATACACAAACAAGCAATGGGCATGTTGGTTTCAATTGAATTTGTATGTTGGCAATTGGCAAAGAAATATCATTCAGTTCACTTTACTTGTTGATGTGAAAAATGTATGTACATTACTTGAGATAATAATATGACGAATATATATATACGAATATAGTTAGTGAGTGAGTGAGTTTGAGTTTGTGAGTGGATCGTAAAAATAACGGGTCGAAAATCCTGTCTTAAAATTTTTCGCGTGTGACCGGATAAAAAATAGAAAAAATGGTAAAATCCGGTTTTTGGGTTTTCTTAATTTTTTGGGAGGTTAAGAACCCCGTGCGAATATAAAGAATCGATAAAAAAAACTTTTTTCCCCCTTTATCTCTTTAGAAGTTAAGTTGCTATTTGGTTTTAGAGTTATATAGATATGTTACTGAATACTCAAATATGTATCAGTCATTTTTGTTCCCCGTAGTCTAGTATTTAACTAGTACTGACTATACTCATTGCTCACAGATACAATACATTTTATCCTATATACTTATTTTCTTGCTACTTACTCTCCCCAATTCCACTTCAATTCATTTAAAATTTAACCAACCAACAATACTATACACACATATAATAATAGTAATACCAACCCGCATTTTATCATCATCATCATCATCATTTTCTCTAAGTTTTCTGACAAATCCATCCTCTGTCCATGTTTGACGCTCGTATATATTTCCTCATAATTATTACAGGACCACCATGCCCCATACTTACGCACACACACACATATATATATATATATATATAGATACCGTACATTTCATTTATTTCATATCACAACAAGAAAACTAACTCATTGTTACGTAAATGTATATAGTAAATACCTAAAAAAAATTCAACTGTGCAGTTTAAATGTCTTGTGACTTATGACATTAGACATTATAGGTACATATCCCCGACTTCCCACTCATTAATAAATAATATACTCTAGATTCACTTATAATATTTCCCTCATTAGTTTATCTCTCTCGTTCTCTCTCTCTCTCCCTGTGAATTCAGAACTAATTTCAATTCTTCAAATTACTTTTGCTCATTTGGACAATGATGATAGACTTTTGGTTTTAGTTGATATATGCGTATACGTTATCTAGTTTTTAGTGTTCTACATGTATATATAGAAATATATAGAGCAGTATAATATATTGAACCACCACCTTCTATATATATATATCCTATATCCTTTTATATTTTATTCTCATCACTAATCTCTTTTCATTCTTTTCGTCTTTTACTCGCCTTTTGACGACAAAGCAAAATGAACATTTTCCTAATGTCAGCATCTCTAATTTCCCATTCCATTCAACTTACCATATAGCATAATAAATATGCGCTCATATTAAATACACATTTATATATATGGAAGCAAAACGAATAATGTGCCTTTTATCAAACATTTTAATGCACACACAGATAGATACATATGGCATATGTACAGACAATAAGCAACTTGAGTAAATAACTGAGAGAATATAATTTGAAGAGTATAGTCGTATTATTGCCTAATATGAGAAACGAAGTTTTTTGACATGAATTTATTGTCATCATCGCATCTACCTCTTTCTCTCTCTCTCTCTCTCTCTCTCTCTCTCTCTCTCTTTTGCTAATTCATTGCACAACAACGCCTTGAACATTTAGACTATGGATATTGGTACATATTATAGAAACATGGACCAGCATTATGGACCATTACATGATTGGGGAAAGAGTGCATACAATAGACAAAACTTAAAATGCATGGTGTGTATTTTATACATTACTTATATAGTTTGAAAAAAAGAAATAACAAATTTTTTTCTCCATAGATATATACATATACACAATGTATGTGCGCATGGATATATTTTGTACGTTTACTGATTTCTATAAAATATTTAACAGCCATAATATGTATATACATTACATACACACACAAAAGTAATGATGATATGACTTTGGTCTTGAATTTTTGATGATCTTTCTGCTTTTCCCAATATTACATAAAGTTTATGTACATTATTATTATGGAGATATAGTTAAATGCCAAAAGGAAAAGAAGGTACCCTATACCTACCGCCTATATACTGTATATAAGTACATGGAGATTATCAGTATGTAGTTAGTTGTCTGAGAGTCCGACACTGTCTTGATTGGAGTCTTGACCAAACCTGTAGGCAGTTTTATGATTTGCCAAAAAAACATTTTTTTTTATTAATGTCAAATGGACAGCTACCCAATAGTGCCGATTTTCTAATTGAGAATTGTGAAACCAGCAAAATAAATACAAGAAAAGCGAGGCAAGGGAAGGGAGCGAGATTGGTTACTGGTTAAGTACATGCATATGTACTAACTGGATATGATATCAAAATATGTAGGTAGTAAATAAGAAGCTAAATATGCAAAAAAAAGTACTTTTGGATAAATTGTATTGTCATATACATAAGCATTTATATTATTTTTTGAAATTGTAGTAAAAACTCTATAGAATATAGAATTCCTTAAAACTACATATAGTGTGTTATGTAAAGTTAAAGTAAACGTGAATGTGTGTGTGCATAAGTATATATATACGAGTAAGGGTAAATGTAATTCATGTACCTATATACGTGTATAGAATATTTGCAAAAACTGTATCTTAGATAAAAGTGCATTGCCAAATAGAAGGAGGAGAAAAATATATTCAAATAATAATGTATAACTACTAATAAAAAAGATGATATGAAAATGATGATGATGGTTGATATATAGACTAGAAGATAAGTAAGTATTTAAACTATATAGTATATAGTTAGTATATAGTAGACGTAGTAATAGTTTTTAGCGTTTAGATGAAAAGTGGAGCCAGGGAGCAAGTTTTAGTATACTAGCTAGAATGCATGACAGAGAATGACTACTCTCCTACGACTACTTACTACGCTAGCTACTACTACTAGCTGCATTTTATATATTTCTAGAGAACGAACTTCTTCTATCAAAAAATTGTATATTTTTTGACAAACCTCTCTCTCTCTCTCTCGAGTTCATTTCCAACGTTGTATTTGGTCTTGTGTATAGGGAACCTTTGGGGGAAATTAAATGTAACATTGCCATGAAACACAGTGAAACACAGGCAACAGGTTGTTATTGGCCTCACATATTGGCCTCACATATACACATGGCAACAAGTGTTCCCATGTTCAAAGATGTCTGAAATCCTCAAGCAAAAGATTAGAAAAGACTTGAGTCGCTGGTCCAGAAAATTATTACTCTCAATTGGTAAGTCCTTTCTAATAATTCCCATCAAAATTTCATTCATTAACTTGACTTTACAATGTGTCATTTTGAGGAAATAGGAAATCAATTAAATCAACCTTTCCCGAAAAAGAATTCTCTCAGTTTTTCTCCAGTGCATGTACAATGTACATAGTAGGTAGGAGGTAGTCCTATACATATATCTGTACACACTTTTTCTGTCAAACCTTCATGTAGAGGCATACACACTATAGGGACTCCACAGGTACACAGTACATAAACCTATACGTATACATATCATCTCACATACTCAAACACATCGTTTTTATAATAAAATGTATAGAGATGTGCAAGCTAAAGATTTCTGTAGAGCTAAAAACTTTTTAGCTAGCTAATTAATTAGTTAGCTAAAAAAGTTAGCCAGCTAAAATGTCTTAGCTAGCTAAAATTTCTTAGCCAGCTAAAATCCCTTAGCGAGATAAAAAAAATCTTAGCTCGCTAAGCAAAAAACTAAAAGTACCCTATTCATAGGCACTCAAGTATACTAAACACATTTTGTCCATATAAACTGTATAGTTTTCCTGTAAATGTAAAACGACTTAGCTAATTAGTAATTAGCTAGAGTTAGCTAGCGAAGTCTTCAGCTTGCACATGTCTAAAAATTTATTTTATACATTTACCTTTAGGCATAGTTAGGTAAGGGCGATTATGTAAACGATTAAATATATAAAATGTTATTTAACTTCTTTTATATACTTTAAGTCAAGATATTTTTCTGCCAAATTTTTTTGGGCTATATATATTTCTATCATCACCATGCAATTTATATTCTATATGAGAGAATTTTATATGGAATTTTAATATATATTATTACGTAATGAAAAAAATGTCAAATGTGTGTACTATAGTACATACTTTGTACTTACTTTTCAAACCATAAATCGAAATTTCTTTCTCCCAACACTTTTAATTGAAACGCAAACATGCATCGACCCGGTCGATGAATAAACTATGAAACATTTGAACTTTTAAAGAGTCAACAGTAGAAATGACATTTACGGAATTCATTTTGAATTTATTTAAAAACTCAAGCTTTCGGAAGATTCTTCCTTCGTCAGGAGTAAGAAACTTTAAATAGGTACAAGTACAACAATGTTGGGGATATTGCTTTGTCGGTTTGATTTAGGAGTTTACATATAATATATGTATATTATACATTCATTTGTATGGGAATTTCGTATATGTACCTATAGTCATTTAAAAATTCTGGACAAATTTCGTATGTGTATATTCGTAAGGTTGTATTTTCATGTATGTACCTTAAAATTTCATAGACAAAAAGATAAGAATATAAATTTGTTTATGTCAATGAATTACATTTCCATGTATAAGTATGTGTTAAAAGTTTTGTATATATAGTCAAAAGCCCTTTTGAAACAACTTATTCCAGAACTATACGCCAAAGGGGAAAATGTGATGTGTTACACGTCAATTTCTATATATAAACAAAAGAATGTAGGGGTATGTTTTTGTTTATTTACTCGCGAGAGTATAGACTTTTAGCTTTTGTATAACTAAATTAAAGTTCATTAGTACTTATACAGTGTATTTACAACAAGAAATCATGTGATACATATGGATATTATAAATATACTTACCAAAAATGAATTATGCACACACACGTGTATATATATATATACAGTACTTATATACTAATTTTGATTGATTTCTTTGAATACGTGTGTGTAATAGGATTGGAAGACATCGGAAAACAGCTTGTTGGTGAAGCCAAGTGGCAGAGTTTGTATCCAGTATGGCGTGATCTTGAACACGAAAGAACTGCTGTTGACTTTGACCCCAGTGAAGAAGTGCTCGACACTCCAGACATTCCAGATTCAGCAGTAAGATGACATAATTTGTATAATAAATTATTGCTACTTTTCTTTATTGTACATATAGTATAAAAGTACTAAGTACAAAATATTTTAACCTTTCAATTGTTTTGTTTTTTCACCAGGAATTGTCCCCTCACGTAGATCCGTCCGATACCCCAGAAGAAGAAGGAGGTGAAGAAAAAAACGGTTAGTGTATATAGAATAATATAGACATCTAAATAAATCATAATTCAAATGATGGTTGTCATTCGAAAAAGCGCGTGTTTGATCATCATACTATGATGTATTACATTTTGGTTACATTACATTCGGTTCTTTTTGTTTTAATAGAAACTTTAGAAAACTTTTTTCACTTATTGCCATACTGGTGTTTTATCAATCGTGCCTTTGGAGCTCCCGGAGGATTAGGAGGTGTCGGAAACACCTCGGAAGAAGGAGGAGAAGATCTCACTAGTGCCGCTAATCTTGATGCCTTGGATGTCAATCAACGACTCAACTCTCTTATATTCTTAGAAACTATTCGGCAACAATATGCTCAGGTATATATATTACAAATTATAGATGTAAGATATTTTACATGCCAAAACAATATATATAGGTATATATCAAGAACATTCGAGTCGATAGATTCTAGAAAATTTCTCTTTATTTTGAAAATACCTTTGGTTTTTTTTTCAATTCGCGTGCGTAGCAGGTGCCACCAGGACTTCAGAACTCTTTCAGCCATGTCCAAAACTCTGCATTCTTATCTCCTGACATTTTCGAAGCGAACAAGATATCGAAACATTCGTATTTGAGTACAGATTCCAAGTATCATGAAGCCTTACATTTAGGACTGCGTGGCCTTTCATCTGATGCTGCAGATCAAGAAGACCAAGATGATGATGAACCTTTAGATCTTACTAAAAAAAACAAGTACGCCATATCATGACAACGTGTATTTTGAAAATTTTCTGCATACGGATTTTGTCACAAGAAAACATCTCCTTTTGTACGTTTTCTAATAAAATGTTTTATTCTCTTGATATTTTAACAGAGGTACAGAGAAGCTGAGAGAAAATCGGAAGTATGGCTCAAGAGAAGTTAGGAGGGATGTTAGTAGTAGTACAAGATCTCTTAATAATAATACAAATACTGCAGATTCAAAAACCAAAGTTTCACCCCGACCTAACCAACGTGCTGGCAAAGGCTACACTTCACAAGAACTTGAACTTGCTCTCTCAGATATTCAGAGTGGAAAACTGGGTACAAGGTACGGTATATATGTGTACATAACAATACATCCGAGCGTTAATTACTTTTTCTCATAATCACAATCAGTGAACCATTCACAGCTGTAAATTTACTTAAGTAGTGAAAGACATATTAGTCAAGAAACCCAGATTAATGTTGTATAATTACATTAGAAAAAAGTTGTTTCATCATGATGCTTAGAATCTAGGCCCTAGATCAAACATTTTGGGTTTGTAAAAAGGAAAACAGAATAAATAAACAAGATGTAGCCAGGTAGGCTGACGCAGTCTATCGAAGCCAAGCTTGTTTTTTACGGTCTCGTAGATTTTGAACGTGTCGTTGAATTATATACATTTTCATTGTTATTAGTCTAATGAGGTTTTACTTTTTCTGATTCATTTTATATTATTGCTACTCATCTAAGGTTATATACGCAAATTATAAATAAATAAAGCTCGCGTTCTTGTCCTTCGTCTATATTATATATTTGCACAAATGCCAACAAATTTTATGTTGACCAAGCCCTTAAGCGTATGTATCGTATTAGGTCTACGTATTGCAAAGGAACATTAGGAAAAACAAAGGAATTCCTATGAAATTGTATTGACATATTTATTTTTTTCTGTAATAGGAGAGCTGCTGTTATTTACGGAATCCCTCGGTCAACATTGCGGAATAAAGTTTATAAATTGGGTAAAGATCGTAATCGGCCTTACTTTCGTCAAAAAAACTCAGCAACAGGAGGAGGGGATCTGCAGGAGGATGCTGCATCATCAAAAGTGGATATAGGAGGAGATACTCGGATAGTAAAGGATCAAAGTGCTCGAAATCATGTAGGAATTATGGATACACGTCGAGAAACTGGAACACAACGTAACTTAGCCGCCAATTTAGTTTTGCCACATACAAGTTTATCCATCCCCAGTAGTCATAGTCAAGGGGGTTTATCATCGTCATTCAGTAGTAGTAGTCATCGGCTTCAAGAACCCGTTGGTGATAACAGTGAAGAAGAAATAGGAACAGTCAAGTCAGAAGAAGAGATTAGCCATGAAAAGAAGGTGCTCAAAGAGTGGTTGCGTACCAAATTATCTCGTCAAGCATTTCAGCAACATCTCAATTCTCCAATTGTAAATGAGCGGTTTAGTAGTGGTAGCCGGAACTCGGCTGTAGAACCACACAGTGATAGTAGTGATAACAGTGATGTGTCAAGGCAAGACTTGAGAAAAGAAGTGATTTTGAAGATTCCATCTCTAAATAATAAGTCTAGTCTTAGTAGAGTGATCTCGCGAAACAAATTAAAACGGAGAAGCCCCATGGACGAAGACATAAATAAGTCAACATCATACTCTCTTCCCCTTATAAAGTAACAATAAAATTTAATACTTACTCATTCATTTATTCATTCCTCCATTCGTAATTATTGGTGAAGTTCTTTGTAAATTTATTATATTGTGATTGAAATATAAATTCACAAACTATATATATTGTTAATTGACATGTTTGCCTATTATCTATTATCATGTATTTATTTTTTATAGTATGTTGGGGTTAGAAGCGTCTTCAACTTCTACAAATGCTGCTGGTGATGGGAATACAGGAGGAAGCCCAAGAGCTTGGAAAAATCCACGAATTTTGTTAGATAACGATAACGATTCTGCGGATGACGGTGAATCGGATTCAAGATCAGTATCTCATAGTGGAAGCAAAACGGAAAAACATAACTCGTCATGGGATTATGATGGTAAAGAAGCTTCTGCTTCAGCATCAAACAGCATGGGACCAATGATGACTGACTCGAATGGGAAAAAAAGTAGACCGAAACGGGGCAAATATCGTAATTATGATCGAGATGCCCTGCTAAAAGCTGTTCGTGCCGTCCAAAACGGAGAAATGAGTGTGCACCGTGCGGGCTCATTTTATGGCGTGCCTCATTCGACTTTAGGTATGATATGAATACCTTACATAAATCGTTTCAATTTCTTAGAAATTTTGTGTGCAAAAACAAAAACGTTTAACATTTTACACATAGAGTGAAAATACTAATGACAGTGTGTTTGTGTTTGTATAAGTAGAGTACAAAGTGAAGGAACGTCATTTACTGAGGCGGCCAAAAAGAAAAGAAACAGAAAGTCCAAAGCTCAGCCATAAATCAAGTCCAGAAAGCAGTAGATCCGACGCAGATACTGGTTCGGATCCTCAGACAAGTTCACGAAATTCTGGAACGCCCGGAGCAGAGACAAATAGCCTACCCTTAACACCGGATTTACGAGAAAGTTTGAGCCGTTATATGAATATTGGAAATGTTGGTTCAGCATCAGGAAATGGTCGTCCCATGTCAAACCATGGTAAGAATCAAGAGGATGTTCTTTCTCGTGAAAATCGAATTGATAATCATAGTCTCGGCCTTGGTAGAGGGATCAGTCCTTTTTTGAATCTAAATCTATTTAATTTAGATGACTTGATACGCCAAAATCTCGGTACTGTCGGAAGTAATAGTAATAGTCTTTTAGATTTAACAAAAAAGTAAAAAAAAAGTCTTATAAGATTTAAGATATTCTCTCAATTTTTTTCAAGTCTGATAATATTTAAGTAACTGACTCAAAATAAATGGCTGTAATTGCCATGAAATTACTAGCACGCGCGACTATAGATGCGATGGAAAGTTATCGTAATTAAGTACATGGTATGTTATTATAACGGTATACATATTAAATAATATATTAAATATGCAGCATGAAATATTAAATGGAAGATGATTTTCTCTTGAAAAAAGAAAAATTTCCGTATTCTCTCAAGTAGTAGTCCTAAAAGCATGAATATGAGTATTTTTTTTTGTTTTTCATTATGTGTTAATTCGTTATTATATATTTAAGTATGTGTTTTTACTGTCCTTATTTTTCAGTCTATTATTTTTTCAAGTATAAAATCCAAATGTTTTCAATGTCAATAAGCTCTGTCAAAAACTGAAAACCTCTCATAATTTTCTTCATTTTTTGATGAGAGAACGAACAGAATTGTAATTTTATTTTCAAAGAATATGCATTCTATAACTATTACAGTGTGCTGAGATTTGAATAAGTAGGTAAATATATACTTGTTCCTATTTTTTGTATAAAAATCTCTTGTGAACTACTGTAGAACAAATTTTTGGAAAAGGATGCGAGTCATCAGTACGTCTCGTTTTTCAGAAGCTTCTGTGGTAAAACTATTTGAGAGAACATGGTATTTTTTTGTAGAGTATATTTAGACCTAGGATATGATGAGAAAAAAGGGTTGAATATACATACATATGTAGGTGCATAACGGATTTGGCGGAAAACTCATTATACCTATATAATACGTACAATGATAAATAAAAGAGAGCTTCTTTCCATTGTTATACACATTCCAGTATATGTGATGCACACACACACTTTTTAATCAAACTAACTAAATCATTAAGTTATAAATATTTTATAGGTATTAAATTTGTCTTTTAGTGTGGTTAGCCTGAGTGACAGTTGATAAAACGTGTTTTTATTAAGTTTTTGCTACAACATGTATTATTTGCTATTATTGTCTCAATCAATATTATTTTCAAAAGCCATAATATAGGGCATCGAAAAAGCGAAATTGTTTAAAAAAATGAATACATTGAATTTATTATTTATTTAACTCCTCTTATTACGACTGTACATACTAAATGCTTCGAATCTAAACCTTCGATAGTTTAGGCTAGCTTTTGTTTATTTTCAACATCCTTTCCTCGAAAAATCAGTTTTCGCTTCAATATATGAATAAATAATTATCTCTTAGAATTTGGTACTGTTGACGCTGTAAAGTTTAGTCTATTTCTTTTCAGTACTTTCAAATTCTAAAGAGCTATTTGAAAAGCATCCCGTTTTTACGTTTTCACTTGTTATGGTGGCTACTGCAGTCAACAAGTTGTGTTTTTTTCAGTAAACACGATTGTTCTATAGTATGTATAGATTGTAGTTGTATTATTTATTTTTATCAACTCTCATTATATACTTATTATACAAAGTTATATGGGACTCCAAACAGGTTTGACTAGCGTCCAAAAAGATGAATTTTTTTTGATTAGTCGTACAAAACAAGTAGTAACAATTATTAAAATTATTTATGTTAGTGATTTAAACATTATGTAGATATATTAACAAAAACAAAAGAGATTAGGATTTACAGCGGTCTTTTCGTCGAATGTGAACAAACAGTAGCTTATATAATAATATATAGCTTTAAAGGAAAAGCTTTAACAAAAGGAATGAGGAAATGTGTAACTTTTAAACAGTTACTTTTTATATAGATAGGTGGTAATTTGTTTCATTGCATCATTAGTATTTTGAGTAATTAAAACGAAATATCAAATTTCTGATTAATCAATATTAGTCAGTATTAAGATTAATACCGACTAATACAAATCAATCATTAGATATGATGATGAAAGTATGTTAAAATTATAGATTATCATCTTATTATTGGTTGGGTGAAATTATATGATAGAATATATATACGTCTATCATTATGGGACCACAGATTGCCATTATACTTTATTTAGAAAACGTGTCCAAGGGATATTGACTATGCACTACAACAGACATATAAATCGTATGAAAACAAACTGAAAAACTTTGTCATCTTTAATAGTTTATATAGTGTATTTTGTTGTGCCGTTTTTAAAGAGTAATCGCTGGACTCGTTTTTTAACCTGAATGGACATTATGCAGTCTGAGAAGATTTAAGAAATATTTTAGCATGGTTTTTACATAGTTTTATGTAGTCAAAAGAAAATACAGTTTATGACAGTGAAATGAAAAAATTATTTGAAAAACTATATATCCTAGATGATGTTCTGTTTCAAAGAAAAGTTTGCTTTATGTGAAGGAGGTATATAAATTATATAATATATATATATACATTTGTTGACCAAAGAGAAAAAGCCTGGACCTTACGCCAAACAAAAAACGCATGAAAACTGCTTAAAATTGAAAAAATTTCGTACAATATTCATTATATTAGAAATCGAGAACGTTGAGAAACTTTCATTTGACTCTACAATACTTGATTATAGATTAGGTAGAAGAAAAATAAGCTTACTCATCCATTATATATTGTAAAGCAACCTCAAACGGTCAAAATAACGTCATTATAGGTTATTTAAATGATATATGTATGGGTAAGGTGAATATACAAATTTTCTTGTACGGTTATCAATATAAATACAACATTATATGTTAAGATATATATATATATCTTTCCATACATTTATAAAGACATAATCTTAGGTAGAAAAGAAGCTTCGTCGCTTCAAGTTCTTAATTGTTGACGCGAAGAAAAAAATTATGATTGATATTGATATCCAACGAATTCATAATTAAAAGGTTTTGTTTGAGTTCATGGTTTAATTTTACGTGGAAAATTATATGAGATATAATGGTAAATATTCTGTACAAAGAAAACATGAGAATGTATGATATATTGTACTTGTTACAATTTTAGTCAGTTCAAATAACTGGAGATTCAGTTGAAAAGTACTAGTATAAATATAATTAAGTATACATACCTAGAATGGCGGATAATTTCTTTGTTTGGAATGGATATGGATAGGTACTGTGATTATTATTATCTTGTTTATCGTGTAACGTTCTTTAAAATCATATGGATAATATTTTTGTGACATTCTTTGAAATCAATGTTAACCTATACTCTACGCTTCAATCCGCCTCATTTGAGCTTTTTGACTGAGCTACACTATATGAGAATTTGAGGCATAAAAGGATAAAAAAAGGCATTAAAGAGGAAAATGGAATCTATAGAAATTAAAAACTGTAAAGGATTTGTTGTTCTCATATTTTACCAGTCAAGAAATTGTTGGACTGTCCATCATTGTCATTTCCAAAATGCTCATTGTTCATGTTCATTGTAATAAGTTAATTTGATTTTTGTTGTGAAAGCATATTAGATGTTCGAATGTCATGAAATGCTATTGGTATCAAGTCGGTAAATATTACTAAATATATATACAGTTCCCTTCTCTCAACAAGAAAAGGTGTATTTAATTATAAATAATTAGTTTTTTCTTTTAGGCAGTCATGATTTTTGAGGGGTTGTTAACTCGACGGATATTCGTCTAAAATATATATATATATATACACACACAAAAGAGTAATCGCGCTACAATAATAATAGGTGAATAATAGACGGAACTGAAGGAAATCGAATTGATAGTCAAATATGTCGATGGAACATGAAATTATATTGGACAAGTACGTGCGTAAGGTTGGAAAAAGCGAAAGACGATATACCAGGACCGCTGCGCTTGTAGTTAACTTTTCTTCATCAAAATTTGAAACATAATTTTAAAAAATAACTAATATTTACATGTAGGTGTAGACCCTACTTTTTTGTGATTATAACACGTTCATTCCGGAACATTCCCTTTTCCAGAAATATATATCGTAATATTTTTTCAATTATAAGTACTGTGTTAGTCTGATTATCTTCATAGGGAACAAGGGAGAGTCCAGGGTTTGTGAGGGTGAAAGTTGGTGAAAGTGAACTTTCACCAGAATCGGTAATGTACTTGATATGAGCGTAAGGACCAGTGATTAAACCCATTGTTTTCTTTCCAGTTAATCCTAAATTATCTATCAAATTTTCAGATTGTAGTTTGGTTCTGTTGTCGTGAAAGTTAACGCAAGAGGGTTTATAAGGGTAAAAATTATGGAAAGAATTTTACAGGGTTTATAACAATGTTTAAACCTTTTAAATTACAATTTTGCTAAAAAAAAAAAGAGAGAAATTGGTGAACATGTGTTTGTTTTTTGTTAAGGATTTATAGTGTTTTAACTTGTATTGGCTCATTTTTTTATATGAGTATACCTACAAATATTAAAATGTTAATTTGATTTCGAGGTCGATTAGAGTTAAATTGTTGTTTTACTTGTTGTTATTGTTGTTTATATATTACATGTAGTTATATTCTACTCATTCTAGAAGACATCTATTCATTTTAAATAAGTATATACGTACAAACGTAATCGTGTGATGAATTTCTATGATGGACGAACTGCATATATTAATATATTAATAGTTGTATATATATTTATATGATATATTATTAATCTAATGTTTTTGTGATGCATGATGATGGTTTCTGATTTTCCACAATGATCTTTACATACACAATGGTGTATAAATTATATTATATGTTTAATAGTATACAAGTTCAGTGATATGATTTAAAATTTAAATGTCGATGATGATAACTTGTGATGTGTTGTAATTTGTACATAATGTACATAATGTGAGGCAAGTTTAAAAAGAACTATTTAGCGTTTCGTCTTGCATTTTTTTTTTTTGTTAATATGGGGAAAGAGCAATGAACAATCAGTCAGAATAGTTTGTGATTGGCTTTTAGTACTCTGCTAACGGCTGTTTATGAATTTGGAAAATTAAGTGATAGAAGTAAGTAAGAGGGAATGGATGGAATGTGAAACTTGTAGTCAATTTTTGAATTTTTATTGTCGTCGCTAAGTGAGTCAAACGAAATGGAATGAAGATTATCATATTTACAAAAATATAAAATATTATGTGGTATAAATGGGTGCAAAGGATATGAAATATATATGCATATATATGCATATAGATATTTGTTTCAAACAATATTTCAGTGAATTGTTCTGAATAACCGCCCTCACTGTAAAAGCGTAAAAGTTCAAACTGTGAAACTGAAAATTAACAATGGCTTTATTTTTCATTAATCAAGCCAATATTTACGTTATAACTTATACATAAGTAAAGTTAAGATTTTAATTCAATAAATTATTATTTTATTGTGCTATGAGTTGAATATTATGTATTTAATATATTTGACATGAAAAATATTATTGTAGTACAATTACCATGAAGTAGAGTAAAATTAAATAAATATATATTGTTATTAATTATTTGTGATAGGTTTATGAACATGTAGAGAGTCCTTCATTTGTCTCATTCTCATTTATTCATTCATTCATTCATTTGAGTGTAGAAGATGTTTAGTATTAGTAACGTATAAATATCGTACTATTTTAACTCAATGTAAAAGTTTGACAGTATAAAACAAAAACATGTTTTCAAGTGAATGCGTCCTGATTCGATTATGTGAGTAATCCTGTTGAGTAATTGATCGAAAATTGTTTATGGAAATTGCTTCTTATATCGTTAATTCTAAGGACAGTATAGAAATTATATACAAAAATGTTGAATAAAGAATGAAATTATACCTATATACATACTATATTATTACAATAGAAACAAAGTATGCATATACCTAAGAACGCGTCAGCCAGATGTTCAACTACATTTTCAGGATTAAATTGCAGATTGTAAATATACAAGATATATACCTACTTAATTACAAGCCATTTCTCATAATTCATTCCATTTATCACCTAAATCTCGCATGTTTGTATTCTCACATTTAGCTCTAGAATTGTTGATGAATCATGCAAAGTATGTACTTCAAATAATTGGAAAGTGACATTAAGCAAATGAACTTTTTTTGTTGCATCACGATATTAAATTTTATTCTCTCAGTTTTTTTCTAGCTTGGATATTTTTTACGAACAGTAAAGTCAGTGAATGCAGACAGAACAATTCTAGAAAAATGGGCCACAATAATTTAATTTGCAATATATTCAGTTAGTAAGTGCAGGTACAATTTATTACAAGAGAAATCAAAATTTTCGGAATTCCCCGAAAAAAAGTAAAATAAAGTTTGATTGAATCACAACTATAACTGAAATTCAAGTACTGAATATAACGATAGTACAACAGCAATAATTTCACGTTCATTTTGAACGACTCAACAATAAAAATAGTAATAACTATTATTTATTAGGATAAAATAATATTATTACGAATCATGATGATCAAAACTCTTGCTGAAAACCAATTTTTTAAATGAATAAAATTGCCGTATATTGGTTGACCTTTGGGACGGGCAGTGAGAATTTAACATGATAAATCATATATTTTTTTTAATTTCAAACATTCTAGTTCTCTTTTCTTTTTTTACCCCTTCTAATTCTCCAACAGACTAGCTAGCATAGATAATTAGTACTTGAATGGTTAACAAGGGCATATTGAAATTCTTCTATCGTGAGCTCTACTAAATTAGGTCAAGTTCTATCGGGCAACATATTGCTATCAACATATAACATTAGGATTTGTAGGCTTTGATTAGTCTCTAACACTGCTCGGGCGTCATTTAACCAGTCTTGAACAACCTTTCTGGCTACGGCACCTGTTGATAGATAGAATTTACAAATTTTGGAATGTTGTTCTGGAGTGAATAAAACGTAAATAGAAAATATTTAATATTACCTTCAACATTGTTTAGCACACAAACAGCTTCCAGTAGGTCTCCTCGCCTCAAATATAATGCTGTTCGATCTAAAACTTCAAATACGCTTTTCCCTTCATTTTCTCCTTCTACAAAGGGTCAAATTTTAAAACGAAAATATTAAAATTAAAACGTCTCGCAATTTGTTGTATGAAAAACATACTGCTCATTGTGAATTTATTATTACCGCATCTAGTAGTGAGGGAAGCTTGTAATATGCCTAAGAAGTATTTCCATAATGTAATAGTATCGTCATCTTTAAATACAGCTACTCTCCGACAAACCTTATCGACGCGGTTGAAAAACCTTTCTCTTAGTTTCTCTGTGCTATCGACTTCATCAGGAATACTTTTTAGCAATAATTTAACAAATTCATCATCTGGAAATTCTTGAAGCAATGCATCTGGTAAAAAAACAAAAAAGTTCAATAAGATTCATTTTGTAGGCACAAATTTTTTTAGGTTTAAATCAAATTTAGCTACCACTCTACTACACTACGAAACTTTAAAATTATAATCCAGTCTCACTTTTATCAGTAACGATAGTAGTATTTGCTGTTTCGTCAACGGCACAACCAGCAAAATTTATTTTATTGTATAAAGAATTACAGTAGGACCATAATTTCTTGAATTTTTCCGATCGAATGTCCTCTTCATAGCGTGCTGCAAATTGTTTGAAAGTTATGTAATAAGTATATAAATACTCAATTATAAAATCCAAAGATCCAAAGATTTTTAAAATACTCCTTTGTTTATCAATATCTATGACAATTTAGTACACGGACTCACTTTTCAAAGCCTCTTCCATTGCAGCAAGTGCGGAGGTAGCTTGACTGTATTTTGCTCGAAGATCTACCAAGTTTTCCGCTTCCGCTATTTCACTGCACTGCTTTAGTTTTCTTTCGTGCTCATCTGTTATCACTCTTTTAGCCTCCTAGAAAAACGATGGAAATAACATGTGAGCAACTACATATACACTTCTCTACGACATGTAGCACTATTCTACTAATATATACGTAGATATTAAAACAAGTAACTTACGTCGAAAGTCTCTTGGAGTACTTGAGATTGACGAGACAGTGCTTTTACTAAATCTTGTTCGTAAAATTTCTTTACATCTTCAATCTGTAAATAAATAAGTAAAATGACAATTTTTGTACATAAATATTAATGAAAAAGGTTCCCAAACTACTAATGATATTATTTTGAATCGTCTTACCTTCTGCACGAGTACATTATTAGTCAAATTCTCCACAGCAGCCGTGTTGCTTTCCTACAAAAACAAGAAAACGTATTCGAATACTACCTTCTGTATTTACTGACTAAATATAGTTTTATAATTTTTGTTCTCATTATGATTTGCAATGCAACTTATTTTCAACTCTGTGACTGCTTATTGTAGGAAAAATGAAAGGTGGTACATTAGGATAACAAGTCATAGGTTGGACTAGAAAGGTTTGAGCACAATGTGCGTTATAAAATATACACTATTTACCAGATGCATACTGTTATTTTAACTGTTACATTAACATTATGCATTGTACAAGCAGTGCAATACAAGTAAGCAAACAAACAAAATGAGAAAAAGCCAAACAAAAAGGTTTAAAGACCAGGATCAAGTTGAAACAATAGAAGGATGGCATGAGACTATGAGGACAGTGAATTTATTTGAGACTTTATTTTGAAAATTATTGAGATGTTGAAAGAGATGGATCTGTCATGGTACTACTATTCTGTTTACTTAAATTACAAATTAAATACGGTTGTAGGGTAGTTGGTTGTACGCTACTGGGTGGCTCAATTGTTATTGATTATGCATCACAATCACATCAATTATAGTATCACAGTTATATTTTGTAGGAGGTTAAAAAAATGTAGGTATAAGCATTCAGCAAGCATTCAGGAGCAACCGGATTGTGATTGAGGCTTAGACGACTCGCCACAGTCACCAGAACCCTGAAAATACAGGTGACATTTAGGAATTCGGTAAGTAAGGAGGAAAATGCCTATTATGTGCTACTGAAGAAAAAAAGAGAGAAGAATTTCATGACTAGGGGAAAAAAAGGGTTTAATGAAAACAAAAAATTTAGATTGGAAAAAGGTGGACAGGATTGGAGGAGGGAGCTATTTGGGTTCGAATAGGTAAGCACCTAGCACAAAGTTTGTTGCATCTTAGTCGGCACTTTCCCGCTACACACCTGAACTTGTGCAAGCTCCTTTTGGACTCGAAGGACCTTTTTGTAAGCATGAGTTAGAACCATGGCACTCTCATTTTCTGTAAAGGTTGATTTACAGTCTTCGGCCGCTATCAAGGATTCCAATTCAGCCTGGATATAATAGTTTGTGTCAATTAAAAACAAAGATAGTTTTAGAGGTCGAGTACAAACCACGCTTACGAACAAAAATTCCCATTTAAGTATTATATCAGAAAAAATAGGTTTAATGAGTAACCTTAAGGTCTCGTCTGAAGTCTTCTACAAGGTTTCGGTATTGCTCAACCAAACGAGATTCACTCTGAATACAATCCATTTTGTTCTTTGCATTGAGTAATTCACGTTCAGCACAAAGAAGAGTTTCTTCGGCCGTTATGAGAAGTGGATTACACTGAGTATATTTGCAATTTTTACCATTCTCAATTACTTCTCGCAATCGGCACAAAAGCTCCCATGCACACTGACCTTTATTCATTGCATCTTTGACCTATTATTGAATGACAAATAATACATAAATATAACATTTTCTAACAGGACTGAACAGTTGGCCGTTGAAAGCAAAAACGATTAATTTATTCACTATACGCACCGCAGCGCACCTCTTCACGGCAGTTTCATATACATCACACCACACTTCTTCAAATTGAGGTGAATCTAAACTATCATTTTCAATGGCGCAATATGCCTTATCCATAAAGAGTTTGATAAGTTCACTAGCTTCACAATATGCCTATGAAACAAAATAATGAATGAATTATTAAGACATAAAAAAACGTATTCCTTGTAGTCTAACTAGCTTGTGCTTTTAAAACTCGGAAATTACAAGATTTTATAGGGTATTTCTTTCTTACTTTTAGGGCTGCTTCAGTCGCTTCTTGAGCTTTAGGTTTGACATCCTTTAGAGCTTTCTCTAATTCCTGATTAGCTTTTGCAATCAACTCTTCTTCCTTATCCATACGTCTGAGACATGTGGAGTCCTCGCCTTTAGAATAAAAAAGAGTCCCAGTTTGATTAGGTATGCAACTTTATACATCGAGATTCTATGACCGGATGGACTAACAAAATCTATGACAAAAGACAAATGTATTAGGTCGTATTATTTGTATATACCTACATTTCTTTTTATTACAATCATCCTCAGCACATTGAGCTTTATAATCAAGAGTCAAGGAATCATCAGTGTAAGCTTTATAAGCAAGCGCAAGGCCGCTTGCTGCTAACGCTGCTCCAAAGGCTACTACAACCTTCCTTCTACGTGGTGATCTGACAAGATAAACCAAAAGAAACCATACACATGATAACAATGAGCCTACTATCATCATAATGTTTTAAACAAACATGTATTATTGTAAGCAACATTTGACTGTTTTTATAATTGATGCATTGAGTTTTTTACCTTTCATCGTTTGGTGAAGGAGGAGGGACGGTTGTAAATGTTCGGCTTGTGTTTATATTACATAGTTTGTCCATCTGGAATAAACAATAGAACATTAAACATGATAAAGATACGACTTTATTGATAGAAAAAGTAGGGTTTTTTGATTTGCAATTTAAAACATTGTAAATGTTAAATATAGGTGTTGAGTCACACAAAAGACAGGGAGGAGTCGTCATGAATATTTTGAACTATGAAGGTTACAAATAACAAACTTTTTTTTTTGGAGCGTTTCCTCATTATTTTTGGTAATATTGAATGAAAATTTCACGATTTCGATAAGTTGCTATGGCAATTCTTTTCAATAGTAAAATAAGATTGTTCGCAAAAGAGGGGACCGGTTCAGACTTGAAATGATTTTCCTTATGAAATTTTCTTCCCATCAAGGACGTTCAAGCTGACTCGAAAATAAATGATACATTATGTAATAATATACTTACTCGACTTTTGCCCATATGAACCCGACTGATTGATAGCCATCCCGGGATGCCAGAAAGAAATCGCGTCAATCCCATCTTTAACTGTTACAGGTTTTACGTTTCTAATATTATTATTGTTATGATTAATTGATGAGTAAACACTTACACCTACGGGAACAAATATTTAAATAAAATTATTACAAGAGCGAATTTTTCTAGATGTTGGTAGGTCGAAGAAATTTTGCGGAGTGAGAAAAAACCCTTTTTTCAATCAACAACCATACCGACCAATAGAAAACAAATTATTTTCACTACATCAAAAATATCAAAATCAGTTTTATTGGTCCGAATTAAAATTTCTTGTTTATTTGACACTTCGCTCCCAGCCATCAAGAAACAATTCCGTGGAAACAACAAAAAGATTTGAAAAATTCAAATGAAAAGATCTCGAATTTCGAATAGAAACATTTTAATTTTAAGTGTAATTACAATTAAAATTGTGTTTTTGAGTGTAGTAATTTGGGAAAGGAGAAAAAAATGATCTAGAATTGAGAGTTGTTTACACATTATTTCGATTGGAATTACATAATGGCGTTCAGAAATACTCTGAATGTGTTGAAATATCTACCGAAAGCATCTACTACCATTTCAAAATTTCATTTTGATCGACCATTATCAACCATCCCAATTATCATCAAAAGTAACCCGGTATTGTGCAATTCGAGGTCAGTTTTTGATACAATTTCTTTGAAAGGACTACCCGGATCTCAGCAGCAACAACAAATTACCAGAGGTTTCCATTTTCTCCGTACAACACCACAATCACCTAATGCAATCGCTGAGAAACCCCTCTTCAATAAAATATTGTATGTTGAACATGTTATACACATATATTTTTTAAATCATAAATACATTTTTTTTTTATGTATATACAATGTACCTATAATGATTCACATGTTTTATTAGGAATGGACCTTCCCTGGAATCAAAACGTACATTGATAAAATATGGCTTTAGAGGACGAAGGAAAACAGTAAAGGCTGCCGTTAAAAGATTTTACCGGCTTGATTGGTAATCAATGGAATTGCATTTTGGATGGACACTTATAGTAAAATTGGTTTATTTTATGTTTTATTTTTATTTCAGGGGAGCGTGGATTCGGCCGAGGTCTAGCCGTCACAAGAGACTATGGAGAGCACCTGAATGGTTACGACATTGTAGAAGGCAGCATGTATTTTGTAATGCACAGCAATCGTCCTTTTTAGACAAGGTAAAAATTCTATCATAATAGTTTGTCGTATTTTCTCGCCAAATAAAATCTAATTATTATTTATTTACAAGATTAGAAATTCTGTATTTCCTTATTCTCCCATACATAGATGGTTTGTAGATATTGGTACAAAAAGAAGTACTTTGTCGATGATCCTTACGAGTCCTACAATACAAGACCAAACTTTTATCTAACGAAAAATCGAAAGTGAGTATAATGTTAAATTTATCTAGTTTGTTTTTCATCTTAATATGTATGGACAGTTCAAAATATTATAATCATCATACATTAAACTGGTACTTACGATCATTTGTTATGGTTTATAAAGAACATGTTTAGTATCTAAGTGTATAGTGTCTATATTACTCTGTATACATTTTATTCTTATGGTTCAGTATGAAGAATGCAGATGCATTTAAGAATAAATGAGTTGAATTGTCAAAATACGGATAGTTGGACTTTTGAATCTTTATTGAGTTTTTTTTCCATTTTAAGTTCATTCAAACTTTTTATTATATGTAATCTGACAAGGATATACTGTGTTCGTTTATTACACATGTGCAAATAACATTATTTTTACTTACTACAAATTACCAGTACCTATTCAAGAAAGGGAATTCCCTAGCAAATTCCAAATGAATTTCATGAACTCAATTTATCTATGCAGTCTCGTCGTAAGTTTATCAAAATTTACATGTTAAAATAATGGAAATCGAATCCTTTTGATTTTGTAATTCGTATAGTTATCAATTCATAGTGAACTATTGAGGCTCAACTGTTGAGCATAGTAGAAATATCTACTTTTTTTTATTCGTTCTTTTTAGTCCTTTGAATTTATTTCTTTGACAGGTTTTTTTGGAGTATGGGTACATTTTGTAGGATGAAAACTTTATTCTATCCATACCCTTTTTTTCTCAAATGATAGAAATTATATACACAAAAAGACCGTAGTGCCGTAGTTAGAGGTAGAAAACAACCAGTAAATGAAACAAAGTAGAAATGAAAACACCTCAACATAATAATAATAATATATTTAAGTATAGGTATAATCATTACGTTTTTTTAAAAAAATCCCAATACTATCTAATCTACCTAGGATGTCTTAAATTTATAACAGATAAAGTAGGTATATGCATTTGTTCATCCAATAATGCTAAAATGTATTTTTCATCATTTTTTTGAACCACACTCCACAATTCATTCATACGTTTACAGTTGAACTGTTGTACAACAACATTTCATGTTTACACTCAATCATACTAAATACAAGTAGTGTGCTAATAATAACAAATATTATATGACGTACTCACATGATAATGTGAACATTTTGCAATTAATATTAAATATTTGGAATGATTTTTGTGTGCAAACACTACAGTGACTACACTCTCTCACATACTCACGGAATATACATTAGTGTAGTTAATAAGGTTACAATATTTTGATATACCGTTTTAACAACTCCCTTGCGTACCGAGGGGAAGACAAGTCTTACAAGTCACAACTCACAAGAGTTCATTTTTCGTACGCAGCCACAAAACTACTATATATAAAAGGGAAATGTAAAATATATTTATGTAGGTATTTATATAGTAAACAATTTTTTTTTATTAGTCTCTATTACTGTAAACGCGATACATAAGACAGTTGACAGTTTCGCAAGTCCGAGAAAGAAAGGTGCTTTGGTGAACTGACCCTTTTGCTTTTTCAATATTTTCATCATTACTGGACAATACTATATTTGTTTCCATACTGAAGGATTTTACACCAGTTGTTATCATAAGAAAACTTCCACAGGAAGTTTTGAGCAAAGAGCCATATATTTGGTTAATTAATTCAGTAATAATTCTATATCAAGTACCTAAGTACCTACACGCATATTTATAAGAATCATCGCGTACTTCATATATTTCTTCAAAGTGCATGCACGGTAATTATTTACAGTAATTGTATCGTAGGCCATCCATTTTTTTATATCAAATTTCTTCTTACATTACCCTTAGTAGTGCATTTATAAATATTGTCCAACTTAAATTTCTGATTGACAGTTGACCATATATATATAATTGTGTTACAGTATAAATAAATAGAATATTTATACCCAGCTTTATTGGATGTAGGTAGTGGATGTTTGAATAGTAAATGTTTGAACGTACTATTATAAATCCTTCATTCTTTGATAATATGTATGGGCATTATAATAACAATAATTACTGTCGGACTTAATCTTACTACATGACTAAGAAAAATCATGCAAGTAATACATTAAGTATATATGTGTGTGTAAGATAAAAACATATAAAATGAACTAGTTATGATTTCCTTTCACACGAAACTTCGTTTTTTTTTCCTCTTTTGCTTTAGAATGGAAGAAGTGTTTCGAGTGTCAAGAGATCCGAAAAAACATGATATACTATAAAGACACATATGTAATTTATTGTGCTTTTGCACGTCTGGCTTGATTCTTCTTGGCTTTCAACCACATTTGATGAATAGTTTTGTAGGCTACTCTGGACATGTAGTTTGGTAGGAAAAATTGACCCCAGCTGATCCCGAACATCTGTAGGATTATACATAAAAAAATTATTAGTATATAATTATTACTCATACACATAATTACAGAGTATTGTCCACTGTGCCTGTTATAGCTATATAATCTTGGTTTCATTACCATGACACGATGAGGTGGGTACGCAGCAGATCTAGTTTGAAGTCCAATAGTTTTCATTGCGACTTGAGTGTATTCGGTTGGAGAAGGAGCCGTGTAGGATGAGATTCGAATTCGACTCATATTGGTTGCCACATAGCCGGGTAAAACACTTTGAACAACTATCCCCTTGTCTTGATACTCTGTTACTAAATCTCTCGTCAATTTATCCATGTAAGACTGTAAAAGGAAAAAAGATTTTTCATATTTGATTAGCATGAAGCATGTATCATTTTTCTTTCTCACATTGTTCGTCCAAGTAGTATGTACATGACATGGGCTCGAAAGTTGGTCGGACAAAATTTGAATACGTTTTAGAACGTGTGTACCTTGGAAGCTCCATAGATTGACATGAGAGGAGTTGGAGCGATAGCGGATAGAGATGCCATATTGACGACAACTCCACGACGACGTTCAGCCATACCAGGCATAACAATTCTCATCATCATCGTGACGGACATGACATTACCTAAAGGAATTCAAAGAATAAAATGGATTAGTGGATTAAATACCATTATTTCATAGTTCAGATATCTACATATTGCACACTTCATATGAAGAGTCGCGTATACAGACATTTTGTATATAATGTGAAAAGTTTTCACTGAAAACTAAAAATCAACCTGGAGAATTTTGGAAAAAGCGCGCTTCCACATACATGGTACTGTCGGATTAAATAAAGTAGAACCCTCCAAGGATAGATTTAGGAATCCTTGCCCATTTCAAATACATAGAGTGGGAGGAGCTACGAAGGAGAGAGAAACCCTCTACTTTTTTTAATCCGACAGTAGGCAAATGGGAAATTTCCCCTGTGTTCTATAAACGTTTCGAAAACGTATTTTCACAGTGGCGGACTCCCAGTCTCAGACTAACTGTTGCTATAAGATAACAATCTAGGAGATTCTGTACGAAGTATTTATCTGAATTGCATGGATTTTTATTTATTTCGAGTTCATTATAATGTAAGTAAGTGCTGTTAAATCTACTGCAGCCGACGAACTCCTGACCGAGATCAAACTCACTGTGTCATCGTCACCATCATCATCCATTTCCGACGAAAGAAAGGAGTTAATGGAGGAGAAAATGAAATTGAGAGAGGAGAGAAAGAAAATAATTCAAGAACCGAATATTGACGAAAAAAATAAAGTGAGATTAAAGATAGAAGAGGAAGAAGATGAAATTGAGAAGAAATTGTTCGAATGAAATATTTCTGTCGATTCTTTCATCTTCCTACTATCACTATTGTCATTATAATTATGTTATGAATTCAATCATAATTGAATTACCATTGAATTCCATTACTATTAGTACTTGAATAATTCATCACCAATATTATTTTAGATCTCAATATGAATGTAATAATAATCAATTATAAAAAATTACATTCAAATATATTCATTGATTCTACTACTACCAAATAGTAATACTTAATTTGTACTTACAAAAGATCATATCCTGACACAATTTGTCTCCATTGGGCATATCCAAAAAGAATTCTGGATAAGGGTACGCCATACCCACATTATTGATCAATACTCCGATTTCTAAACCTTCCAACTCTTTTCGAATCTCATCGTAGATTTCCACACCATTACAAAAGTCAATGGCTATCACCTTTGTCCTCACTTTGTGTTGTGTTTCTAAAAAAATCCATTGTTAAACAGTCACGTTATTAGCTTTACTATATGTATGTATACTTGACATGCAACGATTATGATTGGGGAAAGTGTGTCCTTACCGATTTCTGTAGCGACTTTTTGCAACTTTTCCAAAGTTCTACTGATCAGAACAATGTCAATTCCTAATCTTGCGAGCTGAAACGGATACAGAATATTTCAAATATTATAGTTTTACTATAGGTATACTGACATCAATCATAATCATTATCATAAAATACATTCTGACAAAATTTTGAATCATTCTTTACCTCTTGAGCATACGCTTTCCCAATACCATCCGTGGCACCGGTGACCACTGTAAATCAAAGATCAAAACAAAAGTATATAGCATTATAATCCTGCATAAATGTGTTTTTAAAGCATCTTTTTCCAAGCAAGTTCCTTCACCATATGGAGGAAAATGGTGAAGGAACTTCTGCAGTACATTCTGGTACATATACTTACAATCAAATTGATTGTAATCAACCATATTTTTCGTAATTCGAATTGCAACTACTGTCCTAATTACTCTAATAAGACAAGCCAAAAATTCTTTAAACTTCAACTTCAATGTTCATAACATCAACATTGAAGGTTAGACTAGTGTGGGTGAGCAAAAAAATACGACGAACAAAAAGAAGTGGATTGTGAATGGCTAAAAAAAACTATTTGCTGTTTATTTAGATTGTGAATTCAATGCTCAATTCAAGAATTCAGTTATTCTTCTTCGTATGTGTAAACACATATTAAACTGTGTGAAGTGCAAAATCGACTGTTTTGTAATATGTAAAACAAAAAATATCGTGAGATTTTTTATCTGTCCTTGTCTATACAGAATACAAAGTTGTGTATCGTATATCTATATATGTAATAAATGTAAAGGTCTGCCTGTCAGAGCTTTTTACATATAGAATGAAATCTCAATGTTTTCACCATGTGAAAAGTGAAACTCAAGTTGAACTCTCATACTCTAACACACATGCATATAATATATAGATGCACAGTGCGGTGTATAATTGTCTTCCCTTTCGCTCTGCCTATATTCTTTACAATATGAAATGTTAAAATTGAAAGATTTATCTAGAATATTTTTTTACAGCACTTTATGAAATTCATGGTTCATTTCTTTTTAATTTGGAATAATAAGAATGATATTATTATGCCCATTTAAATTTTTTAATTAATTCTTCGATCTGATGTTAGACCGTATGAAATTCCGTGTGCAATTCCTACATAGGTAGGTATTGTATTTACAGAGAGAGTTTGAGACGACAAATTAGGTACATAAGTCATTGTGTGTCGTAAAAGTCGTTGAAGAAACGCTATAAAATAAAAATAAGTGTGTCGTCTTTACACATTTAATTGTAGGACTTAGACCCAGACTATATATATATACATATACTGCTAACGATAACTTGAAATATGTCCATATATATCTCATGAAAGTATTTTGAAAAGTAAATGGCAATAAGATAGAACAGAAAGGAATATTATATTCTCTCAACTTTCTAACTATAAGACGACTCAACGTGGTTGTTGTGTGTGTCACTTTTGTGAATTAATTGTGTGTGTACGACTAACTTTGTACACACCATCACTTTCAAGCTCATCCTCATCATTTTGTCTTGTGATGAAGTGTATACATATATGTGAGACCCCATTGAAAAAATTTCTCATTGCCTTTTTAACTCGCGTCGTCTTCAACTTATAACATAATGTATTAACTATTATGGTTGAAGCCATTAATTACAACTTAAGACTTTGCGAGGAGCACATATATGAGGAGGATTAACCTATATATCATATTATCTTACAAGTGAGCTCATAATTTATGAAGTGAAGGGTGTCAACATATGTGACTCTTCCATGAATTTGTCCACTACGTTATATATACTTAAAAGAATTTCCTCCTCTCTTTCGTTCTCTCTCTCCTTCTGGCCAATACTCATCATCATCACAATCTGTATACATGACACTTTTGCATTGCATTGTGTCTCTTGATTGTTGTATTGTGAGTTCAGTCATAAAACTCTAGTTAACAACAGCAAATAGGATACGATTCACCACACACCTATCAGTACTTTTGCAACTTGTGAAATAACTTTTTGTTTCGTGTGACTGCAAATATTTCAAAATATTTCATAATAATGACGAGTTACTTGATTACATTTTTTGTATTTTACCATCAAACTTGAAATTTGAAACTATTGTCAGCGACAATGAGAATGAGATGAACTTATTTTGCATCTGTAATTATTACTGTACATTACTGCCAGAGGTTCTGCTTCTGGAATCTGTTCTACTGTGCGTGTGTAGTGTGTACTGTGTACGTAAGTACGTCTTTTTCTGCCGGTAAAAATGATCTGCGAGCGCAAAAAGTCTTTGACTTTCCTCCCTCCTCAGCAAAACAAAAAGGATTAACGAGGGTTTATTTAATTAAGTTGTTAAATTTTACGACAGGGCGTTAAAATAAAGGTACGCAATATAGGTACGATAATATGAGGGCAGTTTCTGATGAGGAACAGGCTAAATTTAATGAGTGGGCTATCGAACGTTGAGAAGTGACTGAAAAAAGATGGATTATATAAATACATATTAATATATATATATAGTTATAATGCCTAACGAAATTAGATAAAGAATCTAAATGACGAGAATTTGTGATATATCATGATGGAATTCTCTTAAATTGAACAGAGACACACGTTTGACTGTTTTGCTCTAGAATAGTCTATAGAAGAAATAACTTGCTTTGATAAAATATTGTTTTTTTGGTGAGAAATACAATGGCGGTAGCCTTCTCTATGTATATACATAATATACATATTATATGCTCTGCTCTCCCCCACATAAAATGTTTGTAGACGTTCAAGCTAATAACTAAAGCAAATTTTTGTAGTCGTTAGAATAGCGACGCAATAGCTTTAGCAAGTTGCGAAATGAAAAAAAGTGTTCATTCATTTTACACATGTATATGTACAATATATGTACTAACTAAATGATGTCGAGAGGCCTTACACTTTTGCAAAAGTATTCCTATTCCCGTGTGTGTGAGTGTAGTACTTTTTACCCCCATGTGTACTTTTTACATTTTCCCATTTTCTATGCCTATCTTCATTAATGGTACAGAAATAAGGAATAATAAAATTAATACCTACGTACAATTAAATACGCTTGAAGCCATGGCTTGTATACGTATACCCTACTACAGATATAAATAAATGTAATGTGTACACTGGTTAAATCTTTTTTTTTTGTTTTGGTCTGTTGACTTTATATGAAACATGTTTTTTTTTACAGCCTGTAATTTCAACTAGGATCAAAGATCAAGCAATGCAAATATTGTAAGTAGATATTATGCATGTGCACACTGTGATGTCCTATTTATTCATTTACATGACTAAAACGGTACCTGATCTATACTTGACCATTTGTCTATTCCAAGATTTCATATGGACATCTCAACCATGAAAATCATGACTAATTCCTATCTGAATCATCTGAGACATTGAGTAATCGTTAATTAATTTCTCTTTCTCTCGTAGACAGGTAGACTGTGAATCAAGCTTACATAATTTCCTCATTTTTGCTGCTACTGATTAAAGTTCTGATTAGTGCATTTTTATACGCTGTCCCGTAGGATATTTGCACATGGTCATAATTTGGTATTATACCTTAAGTATAAATTAATTTAGTGACTATATTTTAGTCCAGTTTAGCTAAATTTCAAGCACAAACGGACTAACGAAAATAATCTGATATATATAGACAACAAGATAGCAATATCCTTCTCTCAGTATGCAGAAAGAGGAATTGGTTGTACAGGGCAGAAGGCAGACATGTGTAAAAATGTGAGGTTTGTGAAAATTATTGTAAAATAATGAATATTTAATATGTCAAGTATGGCATATATTATATATTATCTGTATACATATGCCTGTGCGTTTTTTTTCTCGGCAGAGTTTTGATAGTAAAATATGATGTTTTTTAGAGGTTTGTACTTTTTTGTATGAATCAAAAACTCGTATGAACAGAAAGTATAACCAAACCAACGTGCTGAAGAAAATTTACTTGTTCTTGTTTGGCAACCTTCGTGTGTAAAAATGAATATACCTGTATCTTCTGTATATACGTACGTAGTATTTAATATGTAATTCATGTACATGTGTTACACACTGTGAGTGTTTTTGTGTAACGTAAAATGATTGTTTATGAAATTTATATACATATATTTATTTTATTAGTCATTTTATCCTTTGGATATATATGAATTTGGGGGAATGTTACACCTGAACAAGAACAATTGAGAATTGAGATACTCTGTAATATACTGGTGATTCTGGTTGGGAATTATTTCCCACACGTATACACTTGGATTTGGAAAAGTTTCAAATCTACACACACACACATTCAGATACTGCAGATGCATGATCATGATCATATGATTCAACTGCGTACTGTCTATGAGGAGATTCCGTTGCTCCCTTGATAATTCCGTATAATTATGTGTCTCGCAAAGGAGAATTTGTTGTACAATATACAAAAGTCAACTTGATTCAACTCTACTCACGTCAACATCACCATCAACAGAACATGGAATATCTATAAAATATAGATATATAGACCAATCCAAGCATGCAAGTAGTGGTATATGTAGGTACATAGCATAGTGATCTCTGTCTGCACTCAATATACCCACAACATTCAGCTCATATACATAAAATGAGTGTCAGTGTAGTAGACCATTGAACCAGTCAACTTCAACTGTTAACCCGGAACACACATGCATGCAAATGTTTAAAAACTATGCGAACCCTAAGGCACTATACATCTTATGTCACTTCATATCGTCCTCACTCCTCACCCTCATTTGAAATCCACCAAGTCTCTCTTTCTCTCTCTGTAGGTGCTCTTTCATGCAATTTTAGTACAACTTTTAATTATATAACGAGACCTGCCTATAAAAACTTATCCAATGTCTATAAATTTTAAATCACGTCATACATCTTTATGTTCCCTCAGGGAAAGATTCACAGTAGTATCGTGATTGATGGATTGAGCGAATATTTCTCAAAGGTTTAATGCACAGTGTGATAACTAATGTAGTTTAATATTCCGAATTTAGACTATAGTTTCAATTTTTAAATACAATTAAATACACATTTTGAAGTACACAAGGAAAAGAAAATGTTGATATACAAAAAAAAAGTTTTACATATAGTCATAAAACTATCCGTATACTACATAAAAAAAAGTGGATGTGAGTACTGACCTGCCCATTTCCCCATCTTCTTGAGGTCAGTATTGTGTTTGAGGAGTTGTCCAATCCATGTATTGTAAATGACATTTAGAAGCTCCGTTCCAAAGTAGAAAATAATAAAGGTAGTCACTGCCAGACCTGCCCATTCCAAAGAATTTAGGCCTAAAATGGTAAAGGCCTTGATTGCTGCTCCCCAGTAAAGCATGATTGAAGATTTAGAAAATTATAGTAACTGGAGAAACACAAACACTTTTTTTGAAAGAAAAAATTCTTCTTTTTCTCTCGCACACAGCAGTGATCACCGATCACAAAACACTCTGAAGATTCTCTTTCTCTCTTGAAACACTTGGAACTTTTGAATGAGTGTTTCAATATTTCACAATCTCCTGGACATATTGAACGGAATTCCGTATGGTATATACTAAAAATATTTTTTTTTCCAAATTCTCCTCTGATGTCGTTGTCTGCGAGTGTTCACTTTGGAATCCTCCTTTTTTTCTCCTTGAATGGTCAAAATGAAGGGGGAGCACACAATTTTTGGAGCCGTTTTCTATTAAAAAACAAAAAATAATAATACAAATGAAACACTTTTGTCGTTGAGAAGGTTCACTTTGGCGTCGAGGAGGAATTGAACAAAAGTAGTGGAATTTATGTCACATGTAAAGAGTATACAAGTATATACGATATATTGTATTGACGAACGCTGCCCGTCAATGGACAAAAATCATACATATGTGGTCAAGTATACATGTACATATTCACTGTGTGGACTGACAAGAATAAAATATGTATATCGTACCGTATGTATATAGATAGTCGAAATTTCTATTTAGAACTTTCCCCCCCACTACATATATATAATATATATATATATATACCTTTCGATAATTAAGCTTCAGCTTCCAACTTGACTATAAATGGAATATTTCCCCCCGTTTATACCACACTTTATCAACACATATGTACACACACGTATACACGAACTACTGGAGTGATTATGTACTCGTACTGTCCAGTCTATATCCAGTCAAATCAGAATCAAAGACAACAAGAAAACAATTCAGAATGAACCGATAAGTCAATAAGTATATGTATCTATGTATATATGTAATGACAAGTAAAAATGTGAAAACGTAAGGATATACGAATGCAAATTCGAATATATATAACAGACGTATGTATAAGTAATTTTTTTAATAGTATGTATGGAACAAACTCACTTGCTCACAGAGTAAGTGACGAACTGACTGAAGGAAGACGAAGGGTGAAATGGGTGAGATTTTTGATTGTGTAGCTCAGAATCTAAAGAAAAAAGCCTCAAGCCGCAAGGAGTTTAACTAGACACGTACATATAGACCAACATCCCCGTCTCTATACATAACATACAGAGAGAGAGAGATTATGCTATACCACCTCACAATACAATACAATATACAATCAAAGCAAAAATGCTCTCTTCTCACTTGAACCTTTTTTTACATCAACTTTATCTCTCTCTCTTTCTCTTTCTCTCCTTATTATAGTTTTACGCTCCAACTCAACTTCAACTTTTAGTACACACTCATATAATGTACGTGTACGTTGTACAATGTACATGCATGCATACGTGTATGCATCATGTAAAAATATGCATAAGGAATACCTGTAGAGAAGCTTGGGTGACTCGGTACATTGTTGCTCTTGCAAATAACTATTATATGAGAATAGTAAAATAGCCAGTATATGTACATACATAGGTACGTACATAATACTCACAAACGCACACAAATACATCCTTCTTCCTCCGTCTCTTGTGGCCACAAGCGAGCGAGTCTCGTTGTCTCTACCTAAATGACTACTCTCCTATCGAATGATGTAGTAGTACTGTAGTACCTACGTCCACTTGTACACAGATGCTGTGTATTATTTCATCTACATATGCTGTAAAGTTGACGAGTTTAAAATATCACCAACTACGATATGTAGTACATGTTATGTACATACATGCATTCAATATTAAAAAGGCAAAATGTGTATATGTAATAGCTTATGCATGAATGTATGTAGTGTGTGCAGTGCACCTGTGGATTGTGTATTTGTGTGTATAGGGCATGAATTATGTATATTTGATTCAAGAATTTGTGCTTATAATATTTTACTATATATTTAATACTATGTACTCTGTATTTCCGAGTTTATCAACTATCTCATTTCCCATTTCCATATTTCCATGCTTGCTCTGTTTGTCAGTTTTACTTCATGCACTATACGATATGATAAAATAAAATACCCATAAAACAAACCTAATGTGACTTTCATTTCCTTTATCGAGTGCCTTTACCTTTCAAATTCTCATAATAGTTTAACCTTTGAAAATTCATCTTTATTTGTTGTCTTATTGAATGCATACAGAATAGAATGCCTCGTGTCGTCACTTTGTTTATTAAGAAAAAAACAAATGGGAATTTCCGAATTTCCTGGATGAACTACAAATTGACTGGACTACTGTATGTGTATAATTTATTCATATAGTTTTGTATAGGCACAATAAAAAATGTTTTGTGTGCGTCTTCCATTGATGATTCGGTACAAAAAAAATTAGGGACAAAAATACTATTGTAATGATGTGACGCAAAGATTTCAGACGAGTTTACGCTTAAATTCATCCATTCCTACATCTCCATATTCCATATGGTAGGATGAGGAAAAACATTAAGGAAAAGAAATGATGAGGTTATAAAGCTGGATGAGAGATGATGAGCTTCTGAATTTTGCAGTATATATCGTCGGCTAAGTTCCATAACCGTGTATTATCATTTGACCCCAGAAGGTGAATGTGCGTGCGCGTTCATATATGCTAACGTGCAGTATGAACCTTCCAGGGCCAAATGATAATACACGGTTATGGAACTTAGCCGACGATATATATAAGTATATACTCTGAGCACTAGATGGGTAGCCGTGTAAATGATTTTAAATTCAAGAGCAAAAACACAAATCATCGGTTTACTTTAATTTCGAATATTTGGAGAAGTTTAACGACGATTTTCAATTACTTCTTATCAGTAAAAAAGGTTTAAACTTGTCTTAAAAGCTTCTCCATGTTCCGTTGTCCACGTATGTGGACCCTTTTCTGGCAGAGGTCCTCATATAGGATTACAATCATATCACTTTTGTGTATATACTGTGGTCGTGGTTTGATTAGTCAAAGTCTTCCGAAGTCGTCCTTCTCTCAAAATGCTTGTCCTAACTACATATATATACTTTATATATATATATATACCTTATACATACTGACATTACTAAAAGTTACATATGAGCTTAAGGCCGCGTACAGACGACAGTTTACTATCTGCAGATATCCCTCATTTTATCTGCAGGTAGCAACTCTACGTGTGTGA
>JAIUND010001373.1:0-36816 GCA_034699125.1 Gisinianus flammeolus | reverse complement strand
TGACATCACGCGCATATTCCATTTTGGGCTTCAAACTTTTTTGAATAGTTCCACAACTATGTATTCTATAAGCTATGCTAATACATAATGTGTACATGGGCGCCAGACCCCCCCCTTCGTGTAGACTCCTTTTTTATGTACGGCGCCTTACAAATAATTATTATAGTTCGTTCACTATATTTAATTAATTATTTAATTTAATTAATTAAATTAGACTTACATAAGTACATAGTTCAATGTGTTTCGTGTTTAATCAAGTACAAAGTCTACAATAGTAATCATTTGTGCCTTTTTAAAAATTCCTTTGTCATTTAATATGAAGAAAATGGACAGCGAATCTGACAGGGACGATGTTGAAGTAGAGGAAGAAGATGAGGAGGAAATAATGGGAAATAATGTTATTCTAGCTAACCAATGTGTAAGTATTTCTCCTATATTAAATATATAAAATAAAATAGTGATTACTACACTGACGTCAGTCGATTACTGTAATATCACTATGCATGTATGCACGTACAGGATATAATATAATATGAGGTCATGATTTATTATCATTTAATCTGAGTACACTCAGATTATGATAGCTATAGCTATGTAGCCATGTATCACGTGTCATTCATTCATTTAATACGTCTGTACTTTGTTTGCTTTTGAACCAGGCGGATCCATTTGCACTAGATGAATCTCACAGTCGCTTTACTTGCAAAGATGGTTCAGTAGCGATTATACGACAATTCAAGGTGGATAGTTTATCAACCAAACTCTTAGATTGGACTTTGGATCTTTTAGAGCGGAACATGAGATCAATGTATGTGACGGAAAAATTACATGTATCTTATTTGATATGAGTTAATAACACAGTTTTATGATAATTCCCTTGTCCCGTTTACATTGTATACACGCACACAAAAACCTACATGAACATGTCTGTCGTCTTGTTTTTCTGTGAAAATTTTCTTACTTCTGTATTTAAGTCACGTTTACTCATGAAATTGCTTGTTGACAGTCGTCTAGTACTAATATTTATCAATGTCATACTTACTACGTAATTCAAATATATACCTTGTAAATAGGACAATAATGTTTAAAATTACGTTATTTTGTTCCATACATTCAATATTGACAAGTTTGACGTCCAACTATTGTTTAGCTATATGTCTACAATTTGAGATGCATGTATAATTATTTCTTCATGCGCCTAGTCTAACTAACTATAGTGGCCATGTATTTCTATGTGTTTTCTTTTGTAATTATATAGGTATGATGAATGCTCATGGGGCTGGAAACCCATTGAAAAGAAAGAAGAAATGACTGAGGAGACAGCAAGATTTATAATAGCATTTTTAAATGATGAACCCGTCGCATTTTCACACTTTAGATTTGACATGGACTATGGACAAGAGGTTGTGTACTGGTTAGTATAAACAAAAGTATATGTTATTCAACTACTTATCGTTAATTTGTCATAAAGATTTTCATTCATTCAGTTTAATAGTTAAGCACATTAAAATAAACAGCTATCCATCATAAATATTATAAGTATAGATTAAGTAAAAAATATGCAGAGTTGCAGATGGATGGATTGTTTGAGTTTGAGTTTGAGCTCAAATGCATATGTAATATGTAGAGTTGAATGTGTATCAGTGTGAACTATTATTTATAAAAAATAAGTCGGTATAGATGATTTCGGATATCATATTTCATTTGTATAGCATAGACTTCTTGCTATTTTCTGTGCAATACAATATATTTTATTTTTATTAACTAGTGGTTTTATATTTCACGACTGTGCTATTTTCAGTTATGAAGTACAACTGGAGACACGAGTACGAAGTTTGGGACTAGGAAAACATTTAATGCAAATCTTGGAAAACTTTTCTCAACTCTTCAATCTCCAAAAAGTTAGCCTTACAGTTTTGAAGCATAATACAAGCGGTATGAAGTTTTTCACAAATGTTGGATATCAAATTGATGAAACATCACCAAAAGGTAAATGCTATGAAATCATGTCCAAATCTACATTATTAAAGAAAAGCTAATAAATTATAATCATAATATACTATATACTACTACACAAAAGGCAACATTATAAGATTGTCTTAAAAATTTTAAACGTCTACTTTGAAAATGCAAAATGGATGGTAAAATACATGTACGTGTTGTTTCTCATATTTATACGAATCAAATTTTTATATATATATATATAAATGAAAAAATAAACATGAATAATAAAGAAACGTAGCTGAATCGTGACGTTTTAGCATTCTTGATCCTATAGTGCCATTCATTAATTTGCGTCAAGTAACAGGTGAAGTATTTAATAGTAATTTTTTCCTTTGTCTCCTTTATTCTCATTAGTTTATACAGCATCTCATTGAATACTCGAACAAACATTCATTCTAATGTATACACAAGGAAAATTCGATAGTGTCGTATATAGGGGTACTTTGAATGTCATAGGAAGGATACAAAAATATTATAAGACTACAATTTTTGTATTCATAAATGTTATCGTTATGGCATAACTAAATTATCAGAATCTTTCCAGGATAATACAAAGTATTTAGAGATGTATAAGTAGAAAATGGCTAAAGGGAAAAGTAATTAAATATGTATAATAATTCTTTATACGTGCACAGGGCAACGTGTATTCTATACGTATAGTAATTGAGAACAGGGAATATGTGAGAGTATGTACTTACATAAAACGGAACATATAGATATACATACATTTTGTCTGCGTGTTTTTGCCTTTGAAACTCTCATACTCGCTTCACAGAAATCTCCGAGAGATATTGTATGTACATTGTACACACAAGCATTTTAAAAGACTGTTGGAAGTCGAGAAGCGAAGCCTTGAAGAGAGGCGTGTTGTATGTGCAAAGAGCTTTTCTACTAGAAGTTCTACTGTTTGTTCATGTGCGTGGTGGTAGTCGTTTTTTTTTCTCCCGGTTATAAAAAGGATGAAAATCGGAGACATCGGTTTGGCTTAGCTCTCGTCGGATAACGTTCTCATCTTCCTGTCTCGTGACTCTGTTCCCTTGCTGACTGTCTTCGTTTGCCGTCTACATTTATTGATTGGAGGTAAAGTTTTAAGAACATTTTAAACAAACACAATATATTATACTTAATTTAGAATATTTAGATTCAAATATCCAATATCGAAAACTTCTAATGTACTTAGTTTATTTTCCTACGTGTTTGTACTATGCATAATATGTATAACATATTGCATAATATAATTGCACTCGAGGCAACTTAATTGCGCACGTCATATTTTCAATTAGGCCTTTTCAAAATTTTGAATCTATATTTACTGGGTAAAATTTTTTTACGCGTTTTTGGGCCGTCGGCAGGAAATTACATGTACATATGAGTTTCAATCATTATATACCTTCGTAAATATAGCTTTGTTTTTACCTTTCAAGTTTTAAATCCATATAATTGTCCAATTTTAATAATTAGGATATGTTCAACATGTGTTTTGAGATAAAAATTAACTTGAACTATAGTTGACTATAATTGTTGATGAATTTCAAAGAATCTTTGAAAGTCCATAAGTACACGCAAGTGTTCTCCAGAGTTTCCCGCCTAACATCATTATACTTTCAATTATAGTTCTTGTATCAAATTAAGCATTATTATATACGGAAGCTACAATGATTGAAATTCTTATTTTTATTTCTTTTATATAGTGTGGACATTTTGATTTGCTATCATCATTAGTACAAATAAACTTTGAAATATGGGGAGCAATCCACCTGAAGTGAATTCAACAGTCGTCAATGGAATTCGAAATCCTGCTGCAGTGACTAAAGTGACTGTTGTTCTTGGAGCTCAATGGGGAGATGAAGGCAAAGGAAAATTGGTTGACCTGTTAGCGACAGACGTTGACATTGTTTGCCGTTGTCAGGTACATATAATTATTTTGAACAAAGTATAGCATCATCATAGTTTATTTCAGGGAAAATATAGAAAAAACATGTTTTAGCCATTCTTTGCCATTCTTATATTTTGTATATGGAGAATAGTTGAGGAAGTGAACAGATGTAGTCTATGTAAATGGTTTTTGAATCAATACTATAGTTTAGTTATTTGAAAAATTGCCGATGGAATTAATTCCTCAGGATTGAAAGACGACGGCGATAAAGGAAGATATAGAATGCCTCGCAAGTTTTATTTTTAAAAAAGTCCCTGTACATTTCAATTAACATGTATTACATGTATGTATTTATCTTATGCCAAACAGGAAAAATTCCATTCAATGTATTCAAATTATAAATTAATATATGATTGAAATTGAAGCTACAATTCCGCTTCACACAGGCATTGCATTGTACAACTCTATCATCTACAGACTCATGTTTCATTTTTCTCTTTGCTCAGATAAGAATTGTCTGTCTGTCTGTAATGTAATAGTGCTTGTGATAGTGAGTCATAAAACTAGTTATCCGGCTGTAAATAATTACTCTGTACGTATCCATAATTGAATCATGTCTAATATGTCTATACTATAGTGAGAAAATTTAATAGACTACATTACACCACTGAGTTTATTGCACTTACATGAGTAAAATAAGTACCTTTGTCATTTCGTGGCTACACACATGCATGCATTTGGTATATGAATATATGCACTTGTATGTGACTTTCCACGTGTATATATTGTATATTTTAGACTTTTCAGATGTATCTATACACAGATGGAAAATTTAGAAACAGCATACCTATGAACCCGTCCAGTGAACGGTGTACATGTGGTGTTTATGATTTTTATGAATGTCAATTTTTGTTTGAATTTGCTTTTTATTTATTATGTACAGGGTGGAAATAATGCTGGCCATACTGTAGTTGTTGATAATAAAGAATACGACTTTCATTTACTCCCATCCGGCATAATCAACCCAAAGTGCAAGTCGATCATAGGTAAGTCAAATTTTGTCAATGTTCTCTTTTTTTGTGTATATTTTTTACTCGTACATTACAAATCGTTATGTAGTGTATGTACATGTATTGACTCAAGTACAAAAAACGTGACGTACAATGCAATGAATTTTTGAATTCAATCCCCTTGTTGTTTAATCGAAATTTATCCCTAATAAGGCCTAAAACCAAGGAAATTTTTGTAGTTTCCACTTTGTTACATATTTTCTTTATTATATTTTCCAATAAAGTTTGCATAAGTAGATAAACGCCTTTTTTTGAGAAAAATAATAATACTGGAATAAAACAGAAATAAAACTAAGAAGGTTATAGATTTAAAAGCGTGCAACACAATTATATGGTAATCATCGAAAGATAAACAATGTGAGAATAGGAGAAGTATAGCTACAGGGAAAGCCATGAATCCTGTATTATCACTAAAGTATCAAACTGATTAACCTTCGCAGGTGTCAAAATATGATATTTGTGTGCAGGGAATGATTCATTCACATATATGAGGGGTAAAGGTAGACAGGGTTTCAAAATCTGCTTTTGACTGGTTCCGTGTAGACATTTATTTAAAATATAATTGTACTTTACATGGCAATACTAATGGGGATTTTATACTTGTTGAGAGTTTAAAATTATGTACAAAGATCACCGTAATCATGTAGAGATTAACATGTATGCACACTGTCATGTCTGGGAATAAATTTACAAAGCCAAGCCTCTAAAAGGAAATTTGTAGAGGAATACAACTTGTAGTGGACGTGTTTAGTTTGTCCAACTTTTTTTACATGAATGTACATTTCCATAGAACTTGTATAGTTAATACTGATTTTGATTGTACGTGTTGGGGGAGCTATAGCTAATGAAATACATACAGGAAAGCAATCAAGTGTGTCTGCTCATAAACTTGTCGAAATGAAGAAAATGATTTTTTTTTGCATATTTGGCTAATTTGTCTACAAATCAAACAGTTTAAAACTATTAGTTTTTTCAAGGTCTTGTAAAATCACTTACATACAAATGGGTACATCCAAGGACAATCGAATTTTACATGCGTGTTTCATTGTCGTCCGAGACGCGAATAATTCGTTCCTGTTTGTTAGAAAAGTAAATGAGAATTCGTTGCGCAGTTTAAAATTTTACACGGTTTGTTTGCCCCATTGTAATTATGAAGTATACATGTTTTATTCTATTCATGAACTCTTTTTTAAATGCTTTTATTTTAAGAAAAGGTTAAGACAAAATTTATGACGAACCTTTGATCTTTGATCGAGACGAGTTTTATTATGCAATAGTAAAATATTCTATTTCCTCGTGTACGAGAATTTTGCAACGGTAGTAAGCATTTTATAATTAATTTCATTTGGACCTGTGATCCTTAAAAATTATTTTACACAGTAATATTGCACTGACGTGGGGATGGATTTCCATATTGGCACTTTTTACAAGTGTATTCTTGAACGTTCAACAAATTGTCGTCTGTGTCGTACATATTGTGTACATGTTTAATATATGCGCCTACATATCGATTCTATTTTGTATTTTGTAACGTCTTGTTACTTTACTGAGTTTGGAATAATCATAATAAAATACAAACGAAAATAAACAGGCATTATTTTGAACCGCTGTCAGTAAATTTTCATCACAATCGGGAATACCAGTAAATGCAAAAAATCAAAAAAGTTTACACATATATAATTCCGAATGTAGTTACAAGTTATATAGCATTTTGGTTGAAATAAACACGTATGTTTAAAAAAATAGGGGGTCAGGAGAAAAAGACAAAGCGCGAGAAAAAAAGGGAAAGGTCGAATAGTGTGACAGGAAATTCCCGGGAGTCACTTGTATATAAGAAAAGGCGAGTACGTGTGATTTTCTCTCTTGCTTTTTAACTCAAGACTAAAGGCTTTTGGGCCGATGCCTCAAAATTTATACTGAGAAACTCTATAGGTTCTACGCTAGCTAATCTATAAGTTGGGCTATTTAAAATACAAAAAAAGAGGCATCCATAAGTTTTAAGGCTGACAGCTTCAGACGTTCAAATGTTCTGGTTCTGATACAATTATGCCAATGAAAAAAAGGGCTTCTTGCCAAATGGACCGCTCTTTTCCGGATGACAGAGGAGAAAGATGAAAATTACGAAGGGAGCAAAAAATGATCATCATTGCATCACATTACAATTTCGTACTGATTTCTATGAGCTTCTGTATTTTACTCTCAAGTCTTTATTTAGATTTTTAATGTCCGTTCAGTATTAGTTCAAGGTTAAGCAACATGTATGCATACACTATCCATATACCATATAGACCGGGCTTCTCTTGTTCCGTTCGTCTTGAAAGATACATATTGCAGTATACTATTCACAATGCTTCTTTTTTTTTACACAGTCAGACTTTTTTATTGTTTTAAATATGTTAAGTAAAATATAAGACATTACTTACAATTTACTTAGATGGCTCCTAAAATCAATTGAGAAGCAACTGGTAGCATCATTATGAATGTCAAATGCCCACGCTGAATAATTTGATATACCAAATGAGAATGCATATGATGTGTGATATCAAATATTCTTTAAAACGTGTAGGAAACGGAGTTGTAGTCCACCTTCCGGGTCTCTTTGAGGAGATTTATAAAAATGAAGCAAAAGGACTGACAGATTGGAAAAAACGTTTGTTGATCTCAGATCGGGCTCATCTTGTTTTTGACTTTCATCAGGTACACATTTTTCATTTGTATTGAAACCTTTTATTTAAGATAAACAAAAAGGAAAGTAAGTGAATTGTAAAAAAAATAATAAAAATAATTTGTTTTTTAATATATATATATATATGTACGAGTCGCACAGTACGACAGTTTAAATAATTCTGTCATGCATAATAATATGTATGATTTCATAAGACTTTGTACATTTTATCATTTTAGAGTGTTGATGGCTTACAAGAGGCAGAAAAGGGAAAGAACATGCTGGGGACCACAAAGAAAGGCATTGGACCCACTTATGCATCGAAGGCCAGTCGAAATGGAATTAGAGTTGCGGACCTATTGGGCGACTTTGAAATTTTCTCTGAAAAGTATGTTACGTGTACTACGTAGTTTGCTGTGTTCATGATTGATAAAAAAAAATATATGGATCATTCGAGCTATCCATTTTGGATGGTTCGGTTCAATTTGCAAAGCAAAAATATGCATGGTTGGGATGAATCTGTCTAACACAGATTCGGCTTATTGGTGGATGCATACAAACGGATGTTCCCAGATCTCAATGTGAATGTGAAAGAGGAGCTGCAACGTTACAAGGAGCTGGCTGAACAGGTAAATTAATATTATCATAATCATTATTATTTTTTATTTATAGTCAGATACCTGTAATAAAAAATCATATGATACTATATGGTTTTCTGGATCAAATATTTATACACCAAAACAGGACTAAAGTAATACGAGAACGATAATGTAGATTTATTTTGCTTTGTCCCTTTTTTTGTGCAAGTTTTTTAAAAATACAGAGGTTCGCAGAGTACGTATGTACACATGGCTAACTGATATTTTTTGTGATTAGAAACAAATTGAAAATTGAATTGTTGAACAGGTTCGCCCTATGGTAGCTGACACCGTGTATTACCTAAAATCCGTGCTTCGGAGCAATAAAAGAGTTCTTGTGGAAGGAGCCAACGCTGCTATGCTTGACATAGATTTTGGTATGTAGTTACAGCTATATATAGGTATAGCTTTTAAATCAAAAAATATAATCTTTAACCTATTAACAAAACTGTCTTTCATACATGAAATGATTGACATGTGATTTGTAACTCTTATCTCCGTTTGATCGATTTTAACATGCATTTTTTTATTCTTCTCGGTTTAGGCACATACCCCTACGTGACGTCTTCGAATTGTAGCATTGGAGGTGTTTGTACTGGTCTTGGATTGCCACCGAAAAATATCGGTGACGTGTACGGAGTTGTGAAAGCCTACACAACTCGAGTTGGTGATGGCCCATTCCCAACAGAACTACATAATGTAGGTGTAGCCACCTTGATTTATCTATCTACATATTTCTATTATCTTGAATGGATTTTATTGTTATCAAGTAATAGTTTCGCTTTTGATGGAAACATTTCTATGCAATTCACTTTCTCCTTGCTTTCATGATAGTTTTTTATTTATAATTTCATGTGCATATGTGCATGCAAGTACGCATTTTTATCTGTGGATCATGGAAAACTTAATACCAATTGATTTGTCTATTTTAGGAAATTGGAGAATATCTTCAAACTACGGGAGCTGAAATAGGAGTTACAACAAAAAGAAAGCGGAGATGCGGATGGCTAGATATCCCTCTTCTCCAGTACACGACAACTGTGAATGGTTACACAGGGTACTTTAAAAATAGCTTGCTTTTCTCTGTAAACATTTTCAATACGGATTATTAAAAAAAGGCCATGACTACTTTTTTGTACACCGTCGGTAGTAACAAGATAATAATGATTATTCTTTGGAACGCAGTATCGCATTGACAAAGTTGGACATTTTGGATGATTTGGATACTATCAATGTTGGCACCCAGTACAAACTTAATGGGACGGTGATAGAGCATTATCCAGCGTCTGAGGCAGAACTTCGCAATATCGAGGTGAATATTTTGTGTATTTCATTGAGAAAAAAAAGAGAATAACAATTTGTCTATTTTATATGGTAAAATTATGAATCCCTATTAGGTTGTATACGTAACTATGAAAGGCTGGAAGAAAAGCATAGCAAAAATTAGACGGTTTGAAGACTTACCACCAGAAGCTCGGGTAAGTACTATATGGAGAAAAATGTCTTTGCACAATCTACTTTCATTTTCTGTCTTGCTTTCGTCATAAGTATTGTATTTTGACTGACTTCCTGCTTAGTTAACGAATAAATTGTTTTGTTCCATGTCCAGGCCTACGTCAAACTTATAGAGTCTTTGCTTGAAGTTCCAGGTACCATATCAAGTCCTATAAAAGTTATCACGAAAGTACTATTGTTTGTTTGTTTACATTTTATTTAATGTCATCGTGTGTTAATTTTCACAGTCAAATGGATTGGTGTCGGCCAAGGACGGGAATCTATCATTCAAGTATATTGAAGACTTTTACACTGTTAAATATAATATATATTTTTTTCCTCGTCAAAGCACAAAGTTCTTGCATGCCTGTTACATTTTGAAAAACCCTATAGTACTTGTTTAAAAAATTGAGGATACCTAATACTTGTTGTAATTGGCTACTGGCGAAAAGTACGTGAGTAGAAAGGAGACTAAGTAGTTTCTCTCGTACCACGTTGTTAGACAAAGATACCTACATAATCATTTATCATACAGTTGTTAATTGTTAGAATTTATAGTGTACCTTTTGGCCATCCTGATGAAACAAAATTTGAGCATTTGAATACAGACAGATGACACAATGCTCACCTTCCTTTCTAAATCATTGTTATATTTACTCATTATAGTGATTTATTGTGATCAGAAGTTTTCACCAGTGTAATTCCTAATAATAACTACAGGCAAAAATCATGTCCATGTTGTATGCTTAATTGTGTACTTTTATCTACATATACTATTAATGTATTTCATTTTTCATTCAGATCTGATGTATACTTATACATCCATAATATTATTCACATATATATATTTCATATTCCCTAAATAGTAATTTACGTAGTAATTACTGCAAAGAAGAAAATCTTGAAATAAAACAAATTATGTACGAGTATACTAATAGGGAAATTACCCTTTCATTATACGTTTTACGACTACTTAATCGTAACTTGCGGTTCTTCAGGACTTACTGGTTATTGTTGTGAACCCGAAATTGTTAGGAGACAAGAATAATTCGTTCTATATATTGTTATCTGTTTGGAATTATTTTGCAAATTGAATTGCCCAGGTTTGAAAATTTGATTGTAGACTCTAGATTAGAGAGAGGGAGAGAAATATAATTAAAACTTAGTTTAATTTAAAATTTTAACATCTTATATCCTAGACTAGGATTCACATTAATTAATTAATCCAATTAATTAATAGTGTTGTAATCAAAAGTATTAGAAATACAATTGGGTGTTAGATATGCATGCTTACGTAGTATTTTTAGTAAAATAGCATTTTTTTATAATTGGAATTCAGTTGTTATGTGATTAGTTTCAAATAGTAGGGAAATTATCTATAGAATTGAAAAGTATTATGAATGTTGTAGATTGTAGTTAAGTTATACCATGAAATGGCAAGTGTATATCGAGTTAATCAAGTATTATTAATAAAAAATACATGCATTAGTTAAATTTTGTATGCATATGGTATTCGCCTCATTTTCCTTGAAATTCTTGAGACTTTTTTTACGGTATGCAAACGTTTTCATACAAATCTGTAGATTTTGTGTTAGTTGCATATGTCTTAGTGTAGTTGATTTTGATTGTACTCTGCAAATGGCAAATGCTCAGTATGATGTACGAAGATTTTAATTTTTTATCGAGGGATAACAACAACAAAATCAAATTTGAACAATCACTTGTTTTTTAATGTGATATACAGTTCACATACACAAATACACATGATGTAAGTGAATACGTATATACAATGTCATACGAGTATTCACATTTTTGTTTAAAATACGAATAAAATATATTGGCACAATAAAGAAGATACGCAACTCGTTCAGTGTATCATCAAGTTAGGAATTTTGCAGGCCTCCTTTACAGTGTTTTTACAGTGTTATTTTTATTAATTATGTAATTACTTAGTATGTACTTTGAAATCATGTCAACCTAAGCTATATGGCATACAAAGGTTTCATTTATTGTTAGTATCATTACATTGTAAGTATAGTAGTGTTTATGATATTTTTTATTCAACTCCACTCTGACTATTTATTAATAAATACACTCTTACTTAATAGATACAAACTGATGTTTTTCAGTCATCCAGATCTTCTTTTTGTTCTTGTTTGTCAGCTCATTCACTCACTCAAACACATTTATCACTAATACTCTAATACTTTTATTCGTAATTAGCTGCACAATATACAAACCACACTTTAATTATTAATTGGTATTATTATTGCTGCATACATATTATATATATATATTATATATATATACTTGTTTGTAGGTAGGTATATATGCATTGAATGAATACTTCTTGCTTACACTGTGACATAGCATGACGCTGCCAGACTCGTTTTGCAAAGATATTTTTCTCACGTAAACACATTGTAGTTTAATCATCATCATCATAGAATAATTCTTCGAGTCGAATGTCAAATATAGGACAGAAATAAATAATGGACTCTGATAAGGACTAGTTTTGAAAATAATAATATAATAGTATAATAATTAATATGGACCACGACTTATATTATAATCATAAAATATACTGCTTTGTTAGTAAACTTGTAACAACTACCTACATACTTATAATATTATCATTATATAACTAAATAAATCAACATTATTATGAGATATATATACATATACCATACATATATATATATTTAAAAACTAAAATTTTAAATCATTTAATCGTATGATCATTATATAATTATGTATACGTCCATTCTTCTTTTTACATAATAATTGATACGTAAATTTTACATTATTATTAAATTATATAGCCAGTCAATCAATAACACAAATCGAAATTTATGCAGTTATCCTATTCTTAATTTCTTTGTATGTAATTGAGAATTATTAACATTTTTCATTAAAACAAATTAAAGTTTTATTAAACCAATCGTTTTTGGCTACGACATACTCTAAAAAGGTACACTGGTCAGAGGGTCTCTGAATTTCTTTTCTACTTGGCCATGCGACTTTTATCCCGAATTAAATTTTCTTGCATAAAATCCAAAAATTATAATTGTACGTACAAGACGAGTCACAGTTCAGTTACAAATTACAGTAATTACACAATTAAACACATGCTTCTTTCACAGAGCTCTGAATGGCACTCAAAACTGTTTTATTTGTTTATATTAAATAATATGTTTGGGTTCCTTTGTTTTTGTCATTACGTTTTTCATTACGTTGAAGTTCCAAATGATGTTTGTATAAATGTATATGATGTATATAGATTTCATGTTTTTGTTGTGTATCTGGTCGTGTAAATTCCGTAAACTACTTTCCAGTGTTAGGTTTAGTTGTTCACAATCACTCGCAAATCCTTTTTTTGATTATTGCACTCATCACTATCCAAAATCGAAGCTCAACTACGGAAGAGTAAGTTTCACAGAAATTATGCATCAAAGAATATAAAGAAAAATCATTCCGGGACATTATTGCAGAGCTTCGTTTGTGATATATTAGTTTTGGACCTTGAACCTCGAATCATCAAAATTTTCTTTTTAAATTAGATTAATTTTAAAGATTGTTTAGGAAGACATTATTACCTACTTTCCACGTTCCCATTAACTTTGAAGTAAAACCTTGTCCGTGATTAGTTTTTAACAGAGAAAGGTTCCACAAAATTTCGGAAAAAGTCAGCTCATCGTGTAAAAGTCACCACTCATTTTATTTTATTTTATTTGTAAAATAATGACTGATTCTAGAAGTTATCATACATATGTATATATTATATAGAATCTTTAAACTTGACGGCAACTAACAGCCTTTATACTGTAAGGGATGTTTATCCTCTTCTTCTTCTTTAACATTACGTAGAGATGAGGACGAAAAAGGATTGAAATTCATCAACTGAATTATTAGATGTTGCGATTTTCAAGAAAAACGAATAATTACATATCTGATTCGCCATATAAGGCTGTGGAAAAGGACATGTAGTCAAGGGCACCGGGAATGGCACCAGGCCCTTTGAAAGGTGTCATCCGCTGGATGCAGTACTCCGCTTGGTCTGGAGGTAACTGAAAACAAAAACAATAAAAATTCATTGACATAGTGAAAAATTAAATAAAACGTAGCGCATATACTTTGTATTTATATGAACTTACTTCCCGTCGAAGTTCATCGGGTAAAATGTATGGCTGAAATTTAAATGATGACATTTTTTTATTACTCCGTGTAAAAAACTTAAGTAAATACAAAACTAATAAATGTATTCAAAATTTGCTGTTGCTCGTCAAGGGGTTTACTGTACCTTATCTCCGGCAAGTATTCTGAAGGAGTCAATTACTTGTTCGGCTGTGTCGACATCAGTTGATTCCCTTGTCATGAAATCAAGGAAAGCGTCGAAATGAACAGAGCCTATAAGAGGAAAAGTATTTTTACGGTATTATTGGCCTCAAAGTCTACAAACACTTTATTTCTTGTTTTGATAATAGAGAAATTTTTTTCCACATTACCTGTATTATTGGGATCCACGACAGCTAAAATTCGTTGGAAGTCAATGTCACCCTGAAATTTATATTAATAAATCGTAATAAATATTTCAATTTGTGATTGTACACGGCTACGAAAAATCTTTAAAAATGTTGTAAAAAGGCATGTTCAATTCACACCTGTCTATCCTTGCCGATAGAATAGCCCAAAGACACAAGACATGACTTAAATTCATCCTTCGCCAATTTTCCAGTACGGTTCTTGTCAAAGTGGCTATGGAATTCAATAGATAAAATGAAGTTACATAAATACACACTCGTCTATTACGTAATTCCGAAAATACATTATAATAGTAATAAAAGTAATATTGATATAATTTAGTGGAACTTACTTGAAACTACTTCTAAACTCATTCAATTGTTCCTACACACATACATAAATATAATAAAAAATGTATTCATTGTGTGTACGTTCCAATCGAAATTTCCCTGATTTTAATTTAATTCATATCCATATCAATTGGTAAATTAGAATAATGACAAATGCATTTCCTACCTGCGTAATTCCTTTACTGTCACGAGTAAGAATTTGATTTTCAACTTCATTAATATTTCTATTGATGGACGTGAGGAGTTGTTCCCATCCTACCCTTAGCGTTTCCATGGTATACTGTGTGTAACGGTTTTCAAAGATCATTCCCTCCTGTACCGCCTGATGAATTTTTTCCAAATCTTCAATATTTGACTTGTAAGCATTTACTCCTTGTTGGTATTCTTTAAGGCGATGAAGTTGGTCTTCTAATGAGCCTTGCAGCCCCATGCCGATGGCGGTTACAGCATCCATTTGTCGTTCAATCCATGGCCCAATTTGATTAGATTTTTCAGCAAATTGTCTCCTCAACATCTCGTTATCTATATATAAAAGGTTACAATACTTAAGTATATACCAGTCTTGCGTTCATTCAATATTGTCATTTGCTCCTTATTATTGGGCTTAGATTAGATGCTTCAAATACAAAAATAATTTATGCACAAAAATGATTATACTTTGTTGCTTCCTAAATTCAGCTTGTAGTGTTGCATCCCTTTGGGGTACCAATTGCCTGACTTCTCCCCACTTCTTTGAGAGCGTCTATAAACAAAAAAAAAAATTTGAAGTCGTAACGATATTATATTCTATTCTCTAAACTAAGGAAAGGTTGTACATACATTTAGCAGGAATAGAAAAGTAGTTACGGAGTGTACACAAACAAGTATATCAATACAGCTAATTATTTTTCGTTGTTTGACTCTGCAACCTTTAGAGTCTTAGTACATTTTTGAACAGTATACCTGAACTTGAGCTTCCAACTCTTCTTTCAGCTGAGCAGCATTAATAAGAACCAAGCAAAGCATATAAATATATTTTTACACATCGGATCCCCGTATTAGTAACTTATAAATATTTTAAATATATAACATTCAATATATTTGTACAAAACGAAATGTAAAAGAACATTTTATTTATACACCATATATCCCCTTTTTTCATCCAAATATCAAACCCAAAAAATATTTAAACAATTACATTGGCAGTCAGGGTGGTGTAAGGATTCTCTAGACCGCCAGGAACTTGATATTTCTGTGCGATGCTCTCGACTTCTTTGACCAGGGAAACAATAGAATTGTATTCTTTGTCGGCTTCACCCAGAGTGGCTTTGAACTACATAACAAAGAGTTACGCTTCGAGTTACACACTACAACTAATGCAACACTTGAATGGAATTATGACACAATTTCGGAAGTAATTAAAAACCTGATTATGAGCATCGATCAATCCTTGGATTTCCTCGATAGTATGAACAATGAACATGTCAACCAAGTCTTCACTGGTTCCATCCAACCAATTATTGAATGGCTAGACACAAAAAAAAGGAGGTCATTATTTACAAATATGAATAGCCAAAGAGTTTCAAGAATCGTGGCATAGCTATAGAAGAATATATAATGGATATTTGTTTGTAAATATTTTTTAAAGCTTACAGCAGCTCGTTTGGCGAATTCCAGATGGAGGGTGTCAATCTTCTCTAGAATCTAAATGATCATAAATAATAAATGAAAATTGTTAAATTGTTAGCATGATTATATTATAGATCCCAATAAAAAGTTCAACATGTTTTAACATATTGACATTGTATTTCGAAATTTTGACTGCCCTAAATTTATTACCATACGCAAAGATCAACAAAACAAATATAATATAGTTAATATACCTTCTCAGTCTCATCTAATGCTACCCTCCTCTTCTGTGTGAGTGTGCCGAGTCGATCCCATTGGTCACAAATTCGTTGACACCGAGCATTTACTGAAACACTATCGTGGTAATCCAGAGCACTATATTGCAAAAAAGCAAGCATTGAAGAAAAATTACTTACAATCACAACTAGTTGACATCAAAACAAAATCGCTATTACTCATAAGGAAGATGTGTTATACATTATTAATTGGCTGATATTAAAAATAAAATATGATATTTGTGTATTTCAATGCCTACTTCAATTCGTGGGCAATTGCAGCAATTTGTTCTACACGGTCTTGATGAGCAGCCAGGTCTGATTCAAAAGCTTCATGTTTCTTCTTCAAAGCCTTCAACTCGTTCAACTTGCAATGACGGAAATCTTGACTTTGCAACATTTCCTCCTTACCTCTAGTCCATTCCTCGTGGATATCGGCTTTGTGCTTGAATTTTTGAGCCAAGTGTTCCAACCTCTCTAGCCTTTTTCATGAAATTAAATACAAACAAGATATTTTTATCGTTTAGTTCATATCATTATTTGATGACCATTAGAGATTAAATTTCCATTGAATCGAACATTACCAGCTATCGAGCATAAAAATTCTGCGCGACCTATATGAGCAACAAGACTATCTCACCTCATCATTTCAGCTAGAAGCCATTCTTCAAATGATTTCTCAGCCGTCTCCAAACCTTTCCAGGCGTTTGCGATGTCCTTTAAAAAATAAACACAGTTAATAACAATACATTTATTGAAACCAGTGCTAAAAGAATAATAATAAACAATCGTCTTCACAACAACTCAATGAGAGATTGATTGTTTTTTCTTAAAAAGTCTACTTACTACGAGTATTTTATTATTATTATTATTATTGGTATTATGTAATGTCAATAATGTGTAAAAGGTCAAAGGTCAAAATTTACCGACACCATACGTCCTTCACTATAAGGGAATTCAAAGAATAAAAAATAAATTCTATATTAAATACGATTCATACGATTATTTCATAGTTCACATACATAAAATTTATGTCATAAATAAATAGTATTGTGTAGTCGTTACTTACCTTGGCATATACGCAGGTCGGTTCGATAACCGTAATTTAGTTTGCAACCTGCATTTGAGAAAAAATAAAAAATTTGTGTCATTTTAAAAATGGGTTATGTCAAACGAGTAAATACAAAATACACAAAGTTATAAGGAACACACTGTACTCACGTGTTAAAGTTAGTTTCCAATTTCGCTTTTTGTTCGACACTATAAGAGAATAATAATTATTCATCGTCTTAAATTTATTAAATTAGAGCTTGAATATTCCATATTTAATGAATGCACATATACATATTGTCTTCTGTATCAATTGTTACCGTGGAGGCTTATGCTTCCTTCTGTACGTTCGATATTCTTCGAGTTTCTTTTGCACTGAAGCCAAAGCATTGTCGGTTTGGCGGCTATTAAGCCATGGCATCGTTCGACGGATCCACTCTAACAACTAAATAAATCACGAATCAAACTTTAAACTCCAAATTCAAAATTATTTTGAATTTTTACTGTAATTTTTATGTAGTGTTTTATGTTGTGGAAAGCAGCTTACGTCACTGGCGAGTCTTTCATATTCCTCCATCAATCTTTCATTTTCCTGATTGACTTTCAAAACCTTACAGATTCTATTAGCTGCAGTTTCAGCCTAGAAATCCATAAAAATCACAAGAAATTTTAATTACATTGAATAAAAGTGAATCAAAAAGGTATTACAAGTTAATCAGAGTTAACAGCACACATATTAGAACACAGGATTTTTAGTTAATTAGTTGCATGCCATGCATGGGTTACCTTTTGGGCACCAGAAAAACAGTGGTAGTAAGAGCTAACATATGTCATCACGGCTCTTTCGTCGGGCATGGCAGTGCTAGCCAAATCTACACGACATAGCGTAAAAGATACATTTTTTCAAACCATGTTAGACACAAAAAAAACACATTATTTCGCTTGAAACAATCCAAAAACACACTTTTTCACAATTTTCTCACTCACTTACTTATTAATCAGTGTATAACAGGTTAACTAACGGTAATGCCTACGACATTAGGAATGATTATTTTTTCCTTTAACGTCTCAAACTTTGGAGCATGATTAGGAGCATTATGCATATTAATGTTAGTATCATAAATTCATTAAAAATAACACTGCAATCGACAAATGTTTTGAATTCAAACTGGAAAAAAATCCAAAAAGAAAAATAGAAGCCTGGAGAAAACCTGCACACACTTGTTTGAGAAATTACCTGTTGGGCGCCTTGGAAAGCGTGGTAGAAACATGACACATATGTCATTATTGATCTATCATCCGGCTTGGCAGAATTGACTATATCTTTATGAGAAATAAAGAAAAAAGCTTACTTCCCTGATCCAAATACCGATTAAAAGAGGCTAACATTCGACGTTTTAGTTTGTTTTTACCGCATCTTGTTACTTGATTACTTACTAGTATCTTATTCATCTTTAATCTTTATGCATCCTAATCTAACGAAGTCAGTTTATATTGACTTGAAACAATTAATTACTGAAAAAAATTGGCTCCAATTAATATTTAAATAAAAACTGCGGTTTGATCTTAAAAAGACAATTCAAATTACCTTCAGGATCCAACATTCTTGGAATATCAAGATACTTCTCCGCAACGTCAAAGGCAGTGTTCAAATTCTCCAGTGGATTATCCTTGGATAGTTTTGAGTAGTCGATTAGATCGGGACGATGACGATGAATTAGTGCACAAAAAGCTAGAATTAAATAGACAATTAGGTAAGATTAAAGTCTAAATGACTATGTAATCGTAAATTAATCGATAAAAACTTTACCTAAACCATCCTTGAAGGAGAGATGGAAGTTTTGGACGTTCACATTTTTGTACGGTGCTGTTTTACGTTGGCACCACAAAAGAAGACCTTCCTTGGCGGTCATCTCTTCAACGGAAATATCTTGGATGGCAAAACGTAGAATGATGGTCCAAATCATACCAAGGGTCATCTTCAAGTTGCCATCAACAATTTCTGAGCAAGTATATGAGTGACAAATTGTTAATTTCATGTGAATGTATACAGATTATTTTTTGGATCCCATAATATATTTAATACTCCATTTCATATTATTCTTATAAAAATTACCTTCCGCTCCGATAGAGACGAGTTTGACTCCCTTGCTGGCGATGAAGTCGAGTGCTTTGTTGACATTAGCAATCTTGTGAAACCTCATTTTACCTCGATCAGGCTTTGGCAGTGTTTCCCCTGAGATAACTTCGAGGAGCAGCATCAATTTGAGTCCATTTCGAAAATCCTCGTCGATGTTATCGATTGCTGTACCGGCTTTTCTTAAGTGAGAATTGCACCATGCTGTGAAAGTCTATAAGTACACAAAAAAAACATTACATAAATCTCAATTGGTATAGTTTCAATCGATACAAATTTCCTAAAGTTCGCAAACGCAATTGTATAATAACGAAGAATACACAAGTGTTTCTGCAATGTAAACAAATATTTAGTTTCGCCTCCCATCTGTCAAAGTAAATTACCCGACATTTTTACGGGCGTCAAATCGCTCTAATCAATCTATCACTGACAAGATAACGTTGCCTCACCAACCTCTACAGTGTGGGGTCTACACTAGCATCCTTAATTACAAAAACTTCATATGGACGCTTTGTGTCAAGTTTTCAGCATTTCCGTGAACAAATTTGATTACAACATCCTCCAAGTGTTTTTAAAATGATAGATTCGAGTCGAGAATCCACACTTTATCAGAATCAAAGTTTCTTTCAGTCATTCAATCATTTTCTATGTTTTTTGACGAGACACATAGGTAATAATAGGTATACAGTATACGTATATTAGGTATGCGAATGATATGCTACAATCTTTTAATTTTCGATAGGTTCAAAGTATAGCTCAATCCTATGGAGGATATTGAATAAAGCAAACATGATATTTAATTCCAAATACTATTTGCTAGGAAGGCAAATGCTGATAAAATCTTTTTAAATGGAAAAATGTACTCATATCGTTAAATAGTTTATATTCACATTGACAAATCCGTGCATATGTAGTAATCTCTGAAGAAATTCCTCAGTTATATCATATATACAGAAATTCTACACAAATATAGAAATACAGACAGGAAAATACACAGAAAAGCCGACACTTCAAAGTGCCATTGCCACACTTATCAGTACACTTTTGTATCCACATGATACACATACTTCTTGAGTTACACTTTAACTGCAGCCAAAGATTCAGAGCTCCCAACCAGACTAAATATACATATAAATGCGTGAGTCATGACGAAAAATGAGAACAAAATAAAAATTCACCACGGAACTTGGTATGAAACCGAGGAAATTCGTAGTCATTTTACATTTAAAACTTTTCCAAAATCGTTCATAAACAGGTTTTTTTTCTAAAAAAAAAATCATATACTTCGTAATTTTCAAGGGAATCGGATGTATGCATACAAAAGCCTCAGGCACGAGTACAAAATTCCCAGTTGTTATAGTTTGCTCGTTCTCGTTAGTGTATATAAATCAACATAAAATTACGCATAATGTGAATGTGATTTGGATTAGGAAATGTTTGCGTATTTCTTGTTTCTACCAAGACGCACAACTGGTAATTTCTCAACAAAAAGTGTGCAGGTTTTCCCCCAGTCTTCTATTTCCTTCTTAAAGTTTTTTTCCGTTTAAATTCAAAACATTTGTCGATTGCAGTGTCATTTTTTTTAATGTCTTTATGATACTAACATTAAAATACATCCTAATCATACCCCAAAGTTTGAGACGTTAAAGGAAATAAATAAGCATTCCTAATGCCGTAGGCATTTCCGTATTCAACCTGTTATGTACATACATATTAGCAAGCATGAAATAAGCGAATTTTTTAGAAAAAAGTGTGTTTTTGGATTATTATTTCAAGGGAACTTGAATCTATAGTGTAGATTTAGTTAGCACAGCCATGCTCGACGAAAGCCGTGATGACATGGTCAAAAATTCCTAGATATTTGAAATATCATATTTCACTCATTTCATACTCCCATAAAAATGTGCTATACCCTAGAAATGAGGGTTTACTCAAATTTAACCTTAAAACAGGACACATGATGAGTATTGGAGCCGAGAGAATCACGGCAGTAATAATTATTATCATACTATCATGAAGGCACCGAATTTGCATTGATGCATGCACCATATTATAAGATATTGTGTTATGCAGTAGGAGAAGCAAATTAGAGTAACTCTCGACTATCAAATATAGACTGTACAGACTGTATAGACTATGATATGGTAGTTCATTGTATGTTTGACATAATGGAGTCTGCATTATGTTTTCTGTTCCTGCTTTACTCGAGATGTCTTTTAAAAATATCCCAAAACCTAGACGGGTATACGGTTTGTCCCTGATATTTCTGGCATACTTGCCTCCCACGGAAGATAGCTAACAATCCGACAAGAGTATTTCAATTTTCAAGTTTCCTAAATTTCCGCTTACATTTTCTAATTTTGGTCCCTATACATTCATTTCATTTCATTTCAATCGCATAGTCTTTTGTGAGGAATGGCTAGAGACAGTGGAGACTCGATCTCACTCTCCTTTCTTTCTTTCTTTTTCTATACCTTTACAATGTGGTTCTCCTTCCACGGGGTACAATTAACTTATTTCAGTTATTTCAATGCACTTTAGAGTCGGGTTTGCCATGTCTCTATATACATACTTCCTATCTGACATCTCATCTTGCTCTGTTCGACTCCATTGTGAATTGTGACTGGTACTGTGAATCCTTTTTGGCTTCAATTTCTCTGCTTTATTATAGCTCGTAACTTACAACTGTAAGGACTTAATTCTTGTCCAAATTAACTATCTCCAGTCAAGTCATGTCAATGTAAACACATTCAAAATAATACAAATGGATGAAAACGAATAGAACATTCTTCTTTCAGGATTCGCATTTCTAGTTTTAGCGTTACTGCAGTGAGCTACTTGCGTAAAATAAGGAAGAAAAGGACATTTACATTTCCCATCTATGCTAAATTCCATTTTGTGGCATGCTAAAAATACAGCAGATACTTTAAATCACTTTTTGTCGAGAACTAGTGAATTATCTAGTTTATAATACTCTGAAAAGGTGAAATAAAGAAGTATTGGATATTAGTTGTAAAATTCTTGTGAATGCTAAATGTCAAACCAGCGAATTTTTCATACTAAACGCTTTTTAAAAATAATTTATATAAACTATACAGGTTACGTATTTTTTGTGTAGGTCCTACGTAATATAATACACAATAAAAAATAATCTGATTTTGTAACTAGACTCTTTATAAAGTAGTTGGAATTCAAGTTTTCTCATTACTCTAAAACCTGATTTTTCATTTTTACAATACTCAACATATTTATTCCTTTAGATGTATACCCAAATTAGCTAACCCATTTATATATATTAAATCACGAAACGTAGAAGTTAGAGAGAAAAACTTCATATCAATGTATAAATTGTCATCCATGTAACCTTTACAGTTTTTTACCCAGTCGATTCAATCGACTCCATCAACAACATGAGATCTCAGCAACCAAAAATGTCTCACAATGTCAGTTAGGTACGCCAAAATTCCTAATATCTGATTAGTCATAAATAAACAAAATAGGAATTCAAAGTAAAGGTGAAAATATGGGCGAATCTTTTTTTGTCTGAAAAAGTGTCTTGCTTATGTGTATAATATATTAATGCATGCACGGAGCAAAATCTTTCATGTTTGGTTTACTGAATGACGAATTATTTGTCTTAAAACACGTAATATGTTAAACAGAGGGTATTTGTAAAAGAAATATAAAGCATAAAGCGACCTAAAGTACCTACTCTCGTATATATAAGCAAGGTAAAGATTATACACATGGACTCGTGCCCAAGAATAGATCACGAAGAATAAGGTCGACATTGTCGGCACCTTGCCAACAATTCCGCTCACACTACAAACCAACACACGGATGCAGATTATCCATCCTCCAATCTCACGTCTTATGTTCCCTCATGCTCATCTTCAAACATTTTCCTCTTCTTCAATAGTGTATCGTATTCATACACAATATGTTTCTATCATATTCCAATTTACATTATTTAGGCTTCGTTAGTACTTTTTTTTTCTCTAATAAAATATGTGTTTCCTAAAAAAATCTAATTTCATTATTTCCTGTAGTACGGATATAGAAGAGTGAAAACATATTGAGTGCGTGCTATTGGTGCTATGTATGCAGATACATTTCCTTCAAACAGCTGTACAGTTTAAGTATAGTAGTAGTTTTTGCTACTAGTACAAAAATATTAATGGCCACCGAATATTCACATATTCGTGTTTAACATCTCTTTTCATTCCTCATCACATCAATTAAAACTCCCTAGTCTCCCGCATCTTCTTCTCCCCAGTTCCCCAGTAGTTGTCAACAGATGATTAAAATGAAGGTTAGCAAACTCACTCTGGCAGACTCCACGCATTTTTATTTTAACTCTTGGAATCACCCTTACATTTGTGCATGATTCGACTTTGCAGGTACTTAGAGTACTTACACACCGAAACAATATACGTACAATAACAAACCGAATGAATAAAATGAATAGAACTTTTTAATTACTCATTTGTTCATATTCAGCTGACGTCTAACTCTGTTTGTGGTGTCTGACCATGTTTTTAATTACTGCTAGGCTTAAGATCACAGAATAAAATGAGATGACGCCAGATATTGAAAATTCCAAATAATAGTAAAATAACGAGCAGGTTTCAAGTTTATATATGTGAATTCAATTACTACTGATTAATTTTAACCTTAGGGCACATGATCTTGTCAAGAGTGCGCTCTATACAAGCCGCAACATACATATGTGGAATCATTCAGATAGCGAGCGCAGCTTTTCTTTGGCTTCTTTAATTCATGACGTACATGCATGTTTTGATCTTTCAAATCATTACGATTTAATTACACGTTACAAATTATCAATGCGATGATGGCTAGAACGAAATGAATATCTCTTTGTTTCATCAACTTCACAGTTCACAAATACTCGGCCTACCTATTCTATTTATCAACCCGAGCTTTTAATTAAACTTAGAAAGAAGAACAAGAAGAAACGTCATTGACATGTTTTCTTTTTTTGCTGCTGATTGCAATAAGAAGACGAGCAGTTAAAAAATACTAAAAGCATTTTGCAAGCTTTGCTCAGTCTCTTTTCCCTCATTAGGGAAAACAATAATCTGAAGTATAACTGCTAAATGTTACGATTTCATTTTCATTATCCCTCCAAAATTGGCTACAAAAGCTTACACTGTCCTTTTTAAACCCAAATTATTGTCATTTGATCAAATTTCCAAAAATATGTTGCAGCAAAAAGAAGAATACCTCAAGCAGCATACGACTTAGCAGCTTTTACATACAATAAATAAATGCACATACACACTCAAATAAACTCGAAGAATGAGGGTTAGAAAACTTACATCGAATCATTTTCATTCTAACAACTACATATACATATAGTCCAAGACAAAAACCTTGAAACTACAGTATAATAACAATAATACGCAATTAGTAAATATGTATGATTTTTTTCCCCGGTGGTCAACTATTACATATTTATTAGTTTAACTGCATTTTCTCAAAAGTTTAATGAAATCGGCCGACTTCCGTAAAATATAGCTAAAATACGTACACAAGTATATCTGTATGTATGTATATGCTATACCTTACATTGCATATTATACCAAAATATACATAAAATTTCAAAAAAAGAAGGAAACGACACTATTAACTATTAGAGTATAATCCAATATAGCTTTCTGACTAGACCGGGTGCCCATCCTACAGACATTTTTAGTGGCGCTAGTGAATACCACGAATGAGTAGAAGTCAAGGCAGTGTACACATATATTACACATATTATTTTACGATAGTCCTCCTTGACTATTTCCGACAACATCTTAGTAACCTAGATTGAGAAAACAAACTCATCTCCTAAACATGTTGGCTTCTCGGCCTCGTTTTTCATTTTCAGTCTGATGATTGCAATGCGAGATACAAGGAACACATCATCTCTATCTGTCCTAACTTCATATCATTAATCTTACGTCCCGTTACAACTTTTTCAAACACCACAAAGCTATGTGTGTACAGAACCAACGTGGAGCTTGACATTCACATTCTAATTTCTATTGTGATGTACAAATGAAACTTCCATTCCAATATCAATCCAAATTGTCATGTTCCCGTCTTGTCTTCAGATATCTTTAGCAATATCAACATCTCCTAAGACGAACTAAAGCTTTTTACTTGCCCCATCTATATTTGTAAACATTGACATGCGAGAAACGAACAAAAACTGTACACTTATCGATATTACATAAGACTTACCAAATAGTAAACACATACCTATATAATATTTACTGAACGATACAAGCTATTCTTGGTTCTGGCTATCCTCTACAAGAATATGCATATGTCATGATGGCTTTCTCAACGGTTTTATTTAAAGTTTTAATATTAAATATGGATGTACGCATCATGCCTTTAAACTTGAGATTTGAGAGATTTTCATAAAGCTAAACTTTATCCATTTAATTCAGTGTATATCGCTATAAGCATGTTTCAGCCAGTTCGATGTACCATACATGACAACAACATGACGCGTTTGATATTTATTTATTTTTCTACTCAATGCACTGTTTTCCTTTGGAATACCAAAACTTTCAGCTCCATGGCATGACAAACTGTAGTTAAAGTCACGAGACAAATAGGCATAACTTAATACCACAAATATCATTTAAATCATTGCCATAAATAACAATCTTTCAGGATAAAGTGAACAAATTCATCAATTGATACTGTCTGTTTTAGGGTTTCCACATATCTTTATTATGATAAATCTTTTGAAGGGAAACCAAAACAAGGCAAAATACTCATTGTGAGTCAGAGAGAAAACTCAAACAACCATTACAACGTATTATTTAAGTTTAAAAATCCGAACAAGCTCTTGTAAATATTGTACCCACACTACCCACCCACAACCAAAAAATGAAAAATGAGTCGAGAATTTATGAAAAACCAATACAATACATATATGCCAATATATGGATATGTCTATTATTGTCTATAGTTTGTAGAATAATCAAAATGTGAAAATGTTACATACTTGACGCACTACAATGACGGTTAATTTAATCATAAATGCAACAGAGTGGGATCGATGGATCTATAGCTTGTAAAACATAAAGTCAATTTTGAAATGAATCACGGTTATGCTGCATAATCTTTTCAAGACACTACGTAGAGTGTAGAATATCTATATGACGGGCTCTTACTGCTCTTGCAGACAAAATCTGTATCCATAAATGTATGCTACACGCAGAGTATATATGTAGACAGATTTTCATCATCATTCTGAGAATGAGCAATTAAGCACAACTCAAAGAAGTAGTTAATAAGTCACCATTTCCGTTGTTTGTAAAACTTAAACTAACCTGACTACACTTCACTTAACCTGCCCAGCAATAATCCTTCATGTTTAACATTTGCATACAATACCCTGACCACATAACCTTTTCTGTGCGTGTATAGGCGGACGGACGTAGGATATCCTTAACTTTATTGACTTATCATATCGCGCAAAACACATGCATATATAGACAGGACAAGAAGAATAAAGCAAAAAACGAAAGTATATACGATATGCGGATATGACCCGAGTTCCAAGAACAATATCTAGCTCAAATTCAATATCGCTTACCTATCAAAACACAAACACTAAACATCTGATTCTGCATTAAAAGAAAATTAAAAACTCTACAGAATGATAGTCATTCACAAAAATATTTTCTACCTTAAAAATCCATCTCTTGTTTCAGCGTATGGAGAGTATAGGTAGAAAAGTTGTAAGCACACAAATTGTTTATATATGTAATACATATTATTACATATAGAGGATATATACGTAACACATATTAGTTGATATTAGGTATACATGATGTATGTTACATACATATTACATACAAACAACAATAAACAGCTGAAGAAAAAGCACATTTTGATGATAATGTATGAGTCTTCTCATACATACACAATACAATACACACTTGAAAGAAAAATAGACAAGTTAGAAAAACCTTATTGTTACACTGACTCTTTACCTTGTACATCTGACACATATTAATTTAAATATTCTGTAGTCCTTTTTAAACGTTCGTGCACTATGATTTCATTCAAAAACATAGTTCTAACCATTGGTAAACTGATGAGTTGGTTGCAATAAATGTTTTAATTTAAAAAATTCTAATTAAATATGTAAAACCGGAAAAAACAACAAAAGGAGCTGCTGGTTATAGTTTTATCATTTAATTAAAATCAAAAGCCTTCAGAATTATGTACCGTATTTAACAAACCATATTTTGAAAATCCGCACACGATGAGTCGTTGTCCAAAATGAACAAAACTAGTCAAAACTTTTTGTGGATTGAGATCACACTGAGAAGTTTGCATACATGTATTAATATTGTGCGATTTTTTCAAAGGCCAATGTAATATTGAATTGAATCGGGCCATGCTTCTGATATATTTTGTACTATACAATAAGGTGTAGTCATTTAAATATCCTAATCAAATGACAATGATACTGTATCCATGAACGTAAATAAAAATTCTGACTGCAGAACTTAGTCGAAACCTTAGTTGAAATACTGAACTTGATACTGGTAAAATACTTGAAGGGAAATTAAGACGATGACTACATAATACATACCGTTTTATTATAAAACTTTGTATACGTTTGGGAAGAACAACTAGGAATTTAGTTTTCTATTTATTTCACGTCCTCATTTCTCTCCTAGGGGAATATGTAGTCTTCATTAAACTACAGACGACTTTAGTCGAAACTGTTAAATCATATTTTGAAATCATACTAACAAATTGAAAAAAATAATTATTGATGTACAATTCTTGTCCGTTCCACAGATATTTTTTAAAGCAATACAGGTTCAATGAGAGGAACATAAAAAAACAAACAAAAAAATCAGTGCAACATGTCTTTCTATACACCAAATGCATAAATGAAATAAGTCAGTCCAAAGGTACTGGCAGGAATGAAAGGGACGATGAATAAAATGGAAAAAATATGTAGAGGTATATAGACGATACCCGAAACAATGGTGGTTTTAAGAAGCTCAAAAGAGATGAGGCCCATGAATTGAGAATGTCATGGCCCATGGCCGATTCTTTAGTCACGATCCCACGAGTTCAACCATCTTATGGAAAAAGTCATGATGTGAAATGCTCTTGAAGAGGGATATTTCGCAAGCAAATTGAGTACATACTTGGAAAGGTACTGAAGAGCTCTTGTTAAAAAAACATTTCTTTCGAGAGCGTGTACGTATACAATGAAATTTGAGATTTTTGCTCGCATTTCATAGACATTCCTAGTTCCTACCTCCTTATTGTGCGTTTCTGTATTTTTCATATTTTAGTAGTGAACAACAACCATACTAATCCACTTACAAACTATCGTTGCTTGCCCCTTGTAAAATCTGTTTTTGTTTAGTTCTTTTTACTGCAAAGAAGCTAAAGGAGAGTCTTTATATGAGGAAGTGAATGGAATAACCAGTGGAAGACGTATTTTCACTTTTTTGCCTATTCTTATGTAGAAAAACATGGGCTATTTTATGCAAACAGTTAGAAATTTGTAAAAAAATTCCAAATATTTGTAATTAATTTACGAAGTTTGGTTGAATTCAAACAAAATATATGGCGATTTCTTTCTTGTGATTTTTTGAATTTAAAAATCATAAGAAACGCCGTGGCGCCAAAGAGGCCAAAAGGAAAACACAAATATCTCGGCTTCTAGATCCACGTCTTCCACTGGTTTTTCTATCCACATCGACATATATTCTACATATCGTCTGTTAAGTTCACAAAGGAACTATAACGATTTTCCTTAATTTGTGGAAATGCGACGACTGCGTCTTTGTGGGTAAAATTCTGAAAAAATTCAAGGTGACAGAAAAGGTCCTGACAGACAATAATGTCTCAGGACCCACAGCTCCATCTCCAGCCGTTTGACCTTTGGAGCAGGTCAACGAAATTAAGGAAAATAATTATAGTTCCTTTGTGAACTTAACAGACGATATACGACTCGTACTGTACATGTCGAAATTCAAAAAGTACATATTTATATGTACACATTGTCCATCCAGTTAAATTTTGGCGAGTAGGTGAGTATTGCAAAGTGACATAACTTTTCCTAGTCGTTTCTTAATCCGACAGTTCCGCATATACCTCCTACATCAAAACATATACAGAAGGTGTTGTAAGCACAAAAGATCAAAAGACCACCAAAATGATTAGCAATGTATACACAACGCATACACATTTTAAATGATCAGTAAAAGACACATGCCAAAACGAGATACAGATTAATCTCAACCTCCCCAGTGTAATAATGATGAAGCAACACTTGTAACTAAATAAACGAAAAATTTCAGGGCTTTATATAAAGAATACAAAATATCAGTTTAACGCGAGGACATATATAATAATATATATATTATATATATAATATTATGTATAAATAGATTTGGAGTATACTGTATATAGAAGTACTTGAAGACTGTAGACGTGTAGACATCAGTTACTCACTGAATGAACAAATTATTCATTGTATTTTTGTTACGTACACAAGTTGACAAAAATACTATAATGAAATTTACATACCTAACCCTAACCCCTATTACTACTTTACTACATATGCAATTTCAAATAAAATACACAGCCAAGAGAGATCAGTCATAGTCAGTACGTCGGCCTGCTTTCGCAGTGTTTCAATGCATCATCGTCATTTCGATCCTTGGTTGTAACATGTTATGACAGATACAATTTGACGACATAACTTTCATTTTGCATTCCATCTGTAACAGCAACATCATTTTTTGCGTATATATCTGTCAGGTTCTGCTTAAACATTGGACTTGTTTCAGTATTTTAATAATAAATATATGTGGTCCTTGGTTAATTTCCAATACTGTCGTAATATCAAATTGTTTTATTTTTATCACAACGGAATGTGCTTCTAATCATGAGTTCCGGTACAACTTTGTAATATTTGCGTGCATACCAGTAGTCTACTTTAAACAGGAACGCAAACGGCAAATACTTATTTAATTTAACGAATATCTTTTTAGAGTATAAAAAGTATGCTGCAATTACATTGTCTTTGCCATTTAATTTTACCATTTACAGAAATACAGTAAATACAGTAGATAGTCATAAGTTAACTGCTAATACTACTGATTATCAAAATTAGGTCATTGATTTTTTCGGGAAACATAAATTTCTGATCCTTAGTATAGTATCAATAGTAGTATACTTTTCCAGACATAAAAAAGAGACGATTTACAGTTTCAAATAAATCAATATAGGTATACAGATACAAATCCTTCGTATAAAAACATTTTATGTAACAACAAGTATCGGCTGCCATTCGTATTTTATGGGATTTTATGTTCAAAGCTTGAATAACTAACACGGCTTTAACTGACTAGTTTATCCGTGAGTTGTACTTTTTATCTATTTCATGATAAGTTGTACTTTTTATCCAATTGATGATAGCATCTCGCTCTCGAAATATCCCAATAAAAACGAAGAACATTGAAGATGTTGCACGTCAGAAATCCGGAAGTTACAGAAAATCTTGTACTCCCCAATGTTAACTTCCGCTTCGATTCCACCCTTTCCCTCAAGATACTGGATGAGTTACTGAACAATAGCATTGCGAGAAACTACAAATCCGAGGCTATATTATGAGCCTGTTTGAAGTTTAATCCTCATCAATATAACATGTTGTATTCTGGGAGAGCTTTATCACATGCTAGAACAAGAAGGGGCCTTTAGACTTTGCCAATACAAAAAATATATAATATTGCCAACTACATGCCTTACTCATATATATATCGTTCGCTTAGTTCTGAATCGTACAATAATCATTCGGCCCCTAACGGAGCATACGCACATTAGGATATACGACAGGGCACGTGAATTCACCTTATGGGGCCAAATGACTATAGTACGATTCAGAACTAAGCGGACGATATACCTACATATTATTACATATATGTATATGGTCGCTTACTACACTAACAAAATATGGACTCGGTTTTAAGTTGACGCCCTATGCATTTTTTGTTAATATTCTCGCTTTCAAAGAGACTATTTCTCTCCTTTTTGGACATGTACATATTTTATATGTAGATTCGACAGTGACAAATAAATATATATATAAAGGTAATAATACAACCTGGAAGAGATCACATTATTCAGTACTAAATAATAGAAAAACTCGACAATACAAATATCGTTAAAAAATAAAAAGTAGCACTGGTCCCATTTATGGGATTATTTTCATTAAAAAAGCAATTCATTGTGCAGACGATTGTCGTAAAATGTATTTTGACATTTAAAGAAAATCAACATCATGACCTCCATTTTTTGTATCCGTTTTTATGAGTACGAGTAAAAATTGCGAATATACAGCACTTGACTGCATTGCTTCCATCAAAACATGAATGAAAATTTTCATGTTTATACTGAAAAACAAATTGAAAAAGAAACTGAAACTGAAGTAGTGACAGGAAAGATTTGTCTGTCGGCACTAATAGATTGATTCGGCAGATTTTCAAGTTGATACATTACATACATATACTACAGATAGAAAGTTACTTTGAATCCAACATAAATGCATAATATTTTCTTAAAATAGATCCAATACAGCTGTCAATATATAGCATCGCGGCATTTTCATTGCTGCACTCACGATACACTTGTTTTGATTTACCATTTGAGTATACAAACTATACAAGCACTGATTGAGCTGCAAAAACTCCGATAATATACGAACCTACAAATGTATAGGTAGGAGTCAGAACGTCATGTTGGACGGATATCTCAATGTGTAATAGGTATCTAACATCATATCTCTTTAGTGTCCCTTGAAATTTTAATGAATGAATGAAATGCAATAAATAGCAAGCACAACTAATGTCGAGCTTGAGCATAGTAATCAATAATGTGGTTCAATAAGATTATTCTACATGTATAGTCTCTGTGCTCATACCAAAAACTTCCAAAATCTTATTTGCCTGACTTATGGCTTCATTTTGATATTGAATGTATTGCATGTACAACACATTTGTATAAATTCACACAAGCAAAAAAAAACATTCTCTATCCCAAAAAACCGTCTTCACTGTATGACTTATAATAGTACTTATAGTATACAAGATACAGTTAATAGAACACATTTTCAGTTATTCCTCAATAAATTGTCAATAACCACAGCCCGATTTGACTTATACCTCCATGCTTACACGATCAATTTCACATTTCAATTCCTTCCTAGTTCCTATGTGACAGTCAATATTTTTGAAATTTATTTTTCTTTTGCAAAATCTATTGTAATAATATAAGTAACATTGTACATTTTCACTCACTTCTCCTTATTATTTTGTATTGTGCGAAGTATCTAAAAAAAATCTACTGTTTTAAAAATATACACAACTATATAGTGGAATACAAAATAGAATGATCCATTCTGACGGAAAGGCGAACGAATTACAGAGAAAACAATAAAAATTAATGAGCCAACAAATTTACTATAAAGATTAAAGTTTGGATTGAAAAAGTGTGTATTAAAAAACTATGCCTACTTGAGAATGAACTTTGTTCATTAAAAAACATTATTTTTTATTTTTAAAAAAAACTATACTTTTCTTAAGATTAAATATGTGTCTCTTGTACTTTTTAGAATTTGGCTTTTGAATTTCTATCCATCTTATAAATCAATTGCTTCAAGTAAATTATCTGAGTAAACAATTTGTTCTCAAAGTAAACTGCAATAACAACAGACTTTTTTAACGTTGCATATACTCACACTCACCCTGTCTGTATGTACATATGTATGTTATTATCATACATTGAAATGAAAATATATACCTATACATGTGTGTCTTTTAGAAAGATTTTAGTTGGAAGCTGGAAGGACGGGACGACATAGTAAAAGTGAGTGAAGGTTTTGGAAGACGAGTCGGGAAAAACTATACAGTATATTTGAGTATATGTAATAAGTAATAGGCATATGGTCGTGATGCCATTTTTGGACATGGGACCCCCGGTAACTCTATCCAAAAATACTACTAAGGGTGTTTTGTATAGGGATGCATCTAAAGCCTCTACTCTTTCACTACATAGTAGTACATACCCACTATACACAGAGAGAGTTCGGATCCCCGAAGAATGAAACGCTCCTGCGAGAGTGAGAAAGTACAGAAACTACACACACACAAAACTACAAAAAAGAAACTCGACTCCTCTTTGCCGCTACTACCAAGATAGATATATATTTACAGTACAGGAAGCTTGAAACCCACAAACAGACTCTCTGAAAGTGTAGGAGCATCAAGAGGATTGACGTTTTACTCAGTAGTCAGCCAACCAAGCTATTTCATCGGATTTTTCTTCTTCTTGTCTTATTTTTTTTTTTACTATCTGTAGATAAATATTGTATGTATGAATGCATGTAAGCGTGCACATGATATATACGATGGGATTTGTATACATATCACGCATATTAATGTATTATCATTGAAATGCCACTTGAAACCAAACTACACTGTATGTGTTTTCTCGGTGTGAATCTGATAGTTTTACTCTTTACTTGGCATACCTACAGACAGTTAAACTCTCCCGTTCGTTTGCCTCTCTTCCCGGTGTGTGTACTTGTAGTATTTAACTTATTCACGAAAAATAAAGAGCACTGAAAGAAGCCCATAGTCATTTTCATCATCATCATCATCATCCTACCGACTCTCTCTCTCTCTCTCTCTCACTCTCGATGCATTTCCAGGTTTCACTGACGTCCCAAAAATAGTCGGACAAAAAGAGAACAAGCCAATCTCATAATATCCGACTCATCGTCATCATCATTCGCTTTAAATGCCGAACTTCCTATATACACGTACATATTCCTTCATAGTCTAGAGAGTTTAACTAAATGCATGTAGCATGTTTATATATAGGTTTACATATGAAAGTATACCAAAATTTCTCTTAAAATTTGCCCACTTCCTCATTCATTTCAGTATGCCATACATACGACTCTATATAAAAAAAATCTAAATAAAAGACATGTGTCGCATCAGACTCACCTGATTTTCTCTCTTAATTTCCTACACATCACTACAATTCACTACATTATTATCATAGAAAATTCTAACACTATTACAAAATGTGGGTTAAACTATTTGATTATTTCATGGGATTCTATCGTTTTAGTATAATCTAATACATAGCCAAAACAAAAAAAAAGAATCTGATAACCACACGAAACAACAGAATTTCACCTCTCATATACATACTTACTAACAATAAGTACTTGATTGCATCTTGAACACAGAATAATAACTCGGTAAAAAGAAGTATGTGCATTCATATGTAACAAACATTAAAAAAACTCAATTGTCAAACAATAGGTTCAAAGTCTAAATGCGAAGCATAATTTTTTTGCAATTATGTTAAAGTAGTCTTATTTAGAACAAGTTCTTGAAATATTTTGTGCTCTGGTATATTCTCTGCACTTTTTCTACTAGTATTTTATCTAGCTGTCCACCGCGTGAACCGACGATATAGAGAACAGAAAAAAGATTGATTGAATGAATGAATGAATTATACTGAAGACTGAAGTACTTAAATCACCCATCACAAAGTGTATACGATTTTCTGTGCTATATAGTTGTCATTTTTAGTTAAACTTGACAATTAATTTGGAGATGGAATTAATACCAATACACTTTTCGTTGTCATTTGATAAATTGTGTAAGTACATTTAACACACCTTTGGCTATATAATACATAATACTTGCATGAACACGAAAATGTTTCTTCATCTATATCTGTAATAGAATCTATTCTCTCTACTTATTTAGTAAATTATTTACTGTAAATTGTAAATACAAACAATATATTTCCATTCCATTATAACTGACCTTCTTTTGTTGCTTTTCCCAAGCTGGGTCAAGTAACCCTTCACGTTCCCACTCTTCTTCTTGCTCCATATAAGTTTGTTCGCCATACTCGTCATAAACTGGAGCTGCCATGTTCACTCTCACTTGTCAAAATTTTGTATTTGAATAATAATTATTATTCCAATTTGTGTGATGGTGTAACGAATATATTTTTGATTGAACTTGAGTCAGAGTAAATAAAGCCGGTATTTCAAACTCGAAGGATTTTCGTCGTTTGTCGTGTTATTAATTTTCGGATGGTTCTGTCGTTATCGATGATGGTATGCGGAAGCTATTTAATAAATGAACAACAATATATAACAATTGGTAAACGGTTATATAAAATAAAGAGATAATAACAAATAAGAATGATGCAGTATAGTAGAATTATACTCTATTTATATTCTTCCATTTGATTGCTATTAAAATATACTATTTATACTATTATTTTTTTAAGAAACGAAAAAAACAGTAAACTCGAAGATGAGAAAAAATTAACAACACACACACTCTTAAATTGCACAACCAGAACTAAATAATAAATTATTTATGAATTGTTCTATTAAAACTGTATATTTTTTAGAACCAACAAATTCCTGTCTAATAGTATGATATACAGAACTACCAAAATACCTCAATCACTCGAATGTATACGTTACAAATGTGATAGAGCGTTATTATGCTTAAATATAAATAAAAATATACAACAACAATACATAACAATAGTATTATAATTAAAAGGAAACAAAATATTACCCGGCCCGCTAGAAAGGAACCAACAAACTAACCAACTGACGGGTAATCTCGAAGAAAAAGAATTACAGAGAGAACTGGGTGATTATAAGCTTGGCACCCGAGCTATAGTTCTTTGCCCAAGACTCAACAGAAAACCCCGAGACCCAGTGTTGTCTAATTATGGTTGTTGCTAGTGAAATGATTGATAGTAAATTCACTACCAAAATTTTGCTAATGAAATTATTGGTAGTGAATTCAAATTCAAAATTTTGCTAGTGAAATGGCAACTAATTACTAACTGGTGAATCTAAAGAGTACTTTTTAAAGCATTCCAGCTTGCCCTGATGGGGTCCTTTAGGGGGTTCAAAAGTCAACTTTGAGAAAAATGTACTGTCGGATTTTTAATAATTGAGCCTCCCAAGGACAGATTTAGGAATCCTTGCCCATTTCAAATACATTGA
>JAIUND010001372.1:0-36817 GCA_034699125.1 Gisinianus flammeolus | reverse complement strand
TGAGATTTCTTTATCCTTTTCTTCCACTTTGGTTTTTAACTGAGCAATCTCATTTCTTAATTCTTGAATTGTACTCGCCTTCGAGTCGACATTTGTTGTCAAACTAAAAATCTTTGCTTCCAATTCCTACGACACAGATATATAATAAGTTAGAATAATGAAACAGAATAATATAAAATATAAAATAATATTATATTGTATTATATTATTATTATCCTACATGTCAATAGAATAAGTTTAAATTTTACCATTGTACGAGGATCCTTAATTTTGCCATATCGACTCAATTTCCCGAACTTCTTCACACTTCCCATTTTCACAACTCGCTAACTTTAAATGAAATTACGAATCCTAAAACTTAAATATGATACGCAACGTATTCAATCAGAGCACGTTCTAACACGATTTTCCACATTGTACAACGAATATTCAAAAATATCCCGCGCTTCACTTTACTCTTGCATAAAGTTTTCTTAAAACTCTTTGCTATAATGATTCATTATCAAGTCATTATTTCTCATTATATTCCAAAATGTAATGGCAATAAACTACATACATTGATTGAAGGGGTTTTGCCTTTGTGAATGTACATGTGTATGCATACATGCTTGTTGCGATAATTCTAATGTGAAGGTAAAGAACAAATATCTAATGAAAATATTACAATTACAATAATAAGTAACTGAATTTGTAAAAAATAACCTAAAGCCTCTCTAATGTTCCCACCAGTCTTCTCCAAGCCATTTTGTTCGCAGTGATACTCTGCCCATCTAAATTGTGCAGAGCAAAAGTATTTATTAGTAATAGTACCTACATTCCATTGCATTCATTAAAACATTCGTTTTTTATTGGTGATAACATCTTTTAAAGTATTTTCATATCATTTTTTAATGGCTTTGACAAACTGAAAAAAAAACTATGAAATTATACCTACAGACGCCTTGAAATAAGTCAACTTCCTCAATCACAAGACTTTGTTCTCTCAAAATTTGTGTGAGTGTTTTTTTCGATAGTTTAAAAAACTCTTCTTGATTGATAAGTTTGCATACGTTTCTGTAAATAAGTAAAGAAAATGTTGCTAATTAGCACATTTTTAGTGAATATTTAGGTAATATAAGAATGCTTAAATAATTAAGAACTATATATGCTTCTTTTGAACAACCTTTTTATAAAATTAAAAGAAGCTTCCTCAAGTTCGATTTCATCTGATCCGTTGACGCTCTCAAATATTCTGATGGCATCAAAAGTCATCGTTGCTCGTTGAAGATATTCAAGACTGATTTGAATTAACTTGATAACACCATACTTTTTAGAAATGTAAAGCAAATGTAGGATCTCTTCGACTTTCCATTTCAGCTCGTGAATCGTTTGGACATTGATGTTGTCCGCCTTGTGCAATAGCTACAACACACAATTAATGTATATACATTTAAGTAAGTTTAACTTGATGAATGGTTGAAGATGATAGTAATTGTGGTTGATACCACCACAGCGAGGAATTCTTGCTACAAAAATGTGAATAGGTACATACATGTAATCTTATATATGGTTGATACTGAAAACTTACCCCCAGGAAAACTCTAAAAACTTTCGGCTGAATTTCTGGTAGGGATATTGGTTTTCTTTCTCCATTACTTTTATTCCATTGTTCATTTAACATATTTTCAAATACGTAGGAACTTGCAATAAGAATGAATGAAAAGGCCTTAATTTGGACTCTTCCTGGACCCACCAAAAACAGGATGTCCATTTGCTCGGTATTCCGTGTCACGAGGTGCTCAATCCTGTCCATGAATGATGAATTTTTCTCCCTCCAATCCATAACGAAGGACTATAACACTTATTTCTATTTCACAAACACCGACATATAATTAACAACTGCTATTGCAGATATTTAGCAACAATTAACATTGTTAATTTAACAAAACACAAAACTAAATCTCAATTTCGTTTTGCTGCTTCAATCAAGGATTTCTTTCTCCTGTAGCTGCTTTTTTCGCGCCATTCTGTTTATTATTATTATTTTACGACTCAAAACACTCCAAAACTTTTTTGGAATATTGCTGTAAATTATATAACTGTAAATTATAATTTTAATTAAAGTGTTCATATTTAATTGAGCCCTGATTATTCTATATTGTAAAATTATAGAAGTAGTTTACATCGTCTTCTGGATTACACACTGACACTAGCCCAGCTCTTCTAATTTTCAAGTTTTAATTCCAAAATGTGACATGAACTGTCCAGGACACGTACTTATATATATGACTGAATCTTGTCCTCATTCTGACTTTTGATAATATTAATTAACTTCATCCCACACGATGACACGAGTGTAGATAATGGTATAAGTCACATTCATAAATATATTTATAACAAAACTTAAGTTTGTATGTTCATTTATATACATTTTACTAATTATTATTACAGGATGAATAATCACAAGACTTTTACGTCCACTGAACTCTCTTCCTTTCACATAATCTATTTCATAGATTTAGATATTAGATACAATGAAAAAACGAAAAATTATTACTCGTTCTGTTTCTGCTTCCTTCTCCCTGGACGAATCTCCAGCTCAAAAAGCTCTACGAAATCATTTGGTAAGAAATTTGCACAAAAACAATATTTGAATATTTAAGTAAGTTTGTCAATTTTCTTCGTCTTGACTTGTGGTTTCAAATGAATTCTATATAATAAGGTTTTATATAGGTACTTATAATTTTTTGTTTAGATTGTTGAAAGAATATTTCGTGGATTGGATTTTGAAGACAAGAAGACATGTCGACTAGTCACCAAAACATGGAAAACAATTGTATCAAAAATGATATTGAAAAAGGACCAATGTCGAATAAGTTTAGTGTACTATGATGAAGCAAAGGCTTTCCATTGTGTAATTTGTTGTGAAGATAAACCCAGGAGATTCGTAGGGACTAAATTTCTCACATCCCTGAATGAATGTTTGGAAAATTCAAATCTGGATGAATTCCCATGTACAGACTACAGTTTTCAAGGGAATTTAGCTGTGGTAGCTGTTCAAAAGTTTTTTTCAATCATGGGCAGTCATATAAAAACATTAACATTGGAAGACTCAAGATCAAGTAAAACACCCAAAAGTATTTTTCGAAATATCTTAATGGACAAAGCCCCAAGTATTGAAAAGCTAAAAATTGGAGGATTTTCTTACAAATGGAAAGATTCAGATCGTATGGAACTTCCTACATTGAAATCTCTATCCTTAGAATATTCGTTCAAGGAATGTAAAACTACACGAGAACTGTTACGAGCTTCAACTAATTTAACTGTCATTGATCACTTTCATCCTGGTCTTACCGAAATGTTAGTACAAAATAATAAAATTCATACAATCAAAAGATTTGGTGATGGAGTCTCTCGTATGTGTAGCACACGGGAGTATTGTGATAACATTGTCAAATTCGCGAGTGCTCATCCCAAGCTCAAATATTTAAACTTTGAAGAATTTCGACATTTCAGTCATGATGCTACACCGGATGAACAAATCATACTCAAAACAGCTTGGGAAAATATATTACGCTCCAGTAAGGATTCATTAGAAGAACTCTCCATTGTGTCACTCGCTTATTTACATTCCTTGAAATTCCCCGAGTTGGAAAAACTACTCAACTTGTTTGAAGAGACGGGTCGAGTTCTGACCACTTTTTTAAAATGATCTAGACAGAAAATGAATCCGAATGATCAATCATCTTGGACGTCCATCTCACCGTATCTCAGTGTATTTCATATAGCAGAGGATTACAAAAAAACTCATAAAGAATAATTCTATGTATATAAGAATTACAAAACTTTATATGAATCAAAAAAACAGATTACACTCACGAACAAATAGTATAATTTACGATATAAATCAATGCGAGATAACATAGTTATTCATAATAGCATGTATTTTGTAAGTACAAACACATATTATAAACGTTAATGTACAGTTTGAGCATGTTTGTACTAAAATTTATTTATTACGTTTTTTACTCCCTTTTCCTTTGGAATCGTACATTTGTCAAATGTATTTGTACGTATACTTATTTTGTATTTCATTTAGTCATTACTTGAACTTGAGCCATTGAACATTGAACTTTGTGTGTTTTGTACAGTGTTCATCTTCATTCAGTAGATTTTTTTTGTACACATGTTGCTCACCAATACGGTTTACAAATAAAGCTGTATACTAACACTGAAATGATATTCACTATATTTATTATTATTTGGGAAAACAAGAATCCATGCAAGACAATGCTATGTCAATGATCGCATAATGAGGATATGCATAATCACCATTGCATTTATGTATTCCTATGTATCTTTGCACATTTTACTGCTTGCCTGGAAATGACGACTATATACTTGAAGCTGCACACGTGTGATGAAAACAAGCAAATTTGGTGAACTTAATTGGGTGAACAGAGTCTTGTGGAGTACAAGCATTTGTGGATTCTTTTGAAAAAAAAGAAAAAAAACCTTGCGAGGATTTGTATAAAAACGGGGAATTTCCTAAAAGCTCATCATCATCATCATTCCTCGCAGTTCAAAGATAAAGAGAAGAACAATCTATACATACAACGGAAATCTGAAAATATTGAAAGATCCCTTTTATTTTGCAACCCGTATTAATCTCTCAAAATGTCCAAAGCATTGACAGTAACCATTGCTGTGGCTTTCATTGCCTGTATTTTTACAATTGACGAAACGACGGGATTTTTCTTTAAATCTACTTCGACGACCAGTTCGTCAACGAGCACTTCCAATTCAACGGCGTCAACCGCATCAACAACTGCCAATCCTAATTGCCCTGCACAAAATAGCACCAATACCAACTGTAAGTCATTCTCATTTCTCAGTGGTCATTTTAAAAATGTTATTTGAGTTATTTCTCAGTCACGTTTAAAAAAAAGTCAAATATTTGTATGCACTCAAATGGAATTTTTTTGCCTCTGTGGAATCTTTTACAGTTATTCCTAGTTCAGGCTGTAAAGGGACGAGTCTGACTCGAACGAATGCTGATGGCACAACCACAAAATGCTACTGTCGCTGCTCTAAATTGACGAATAACTCGGCTGGCTACTACTGCCAACTGCCAACAATAAAACGTGTTTAAAATCATACACCCACTTTTTTTTAATAGTAAACGTTTTTTTATTATCGTATATATATATATTAGTCATAAAACCTTTTTTTTAAATCTGTACCATTTACATTTACACAACAGGATTTTGTTGTTCGTCATTTTATTTTCCTTTATATGCTCGAGAGACATGGAAATACAGATATATAGTTGTGCGACAGGTGTCTAAAAATGATTTACAAATATGTCATCATGATGTACAATAGCAATAATAATATATGATTAATTTGGCATTTTACTGTCACTTCTGTGATGGTAAATACAAACAAAAACAAAAACAAATACAAAGTACAGCTCAAATCGCTCTCTCTCTCTTGCCCACACATTCTCCCGTCAGACAATTACACATACTAAAAGACAATAAAGAAATATTTGCTCGCATTCGGTTCAAGTTCATTGCTCATTACGCATTGGTCATTGGCCATTGGGCTCCAGAAAATTACACTGATTACACATTAGAAACGTTACTATATGAGTTGACTTGGCTCCACACACAAGTCCCGTTTGCATGTCCTCATTATGATAAAAATACAAAAAACAATTAGATATATTTGTTCCAGAGAAAAAAGATTTGGGACTTGAAGCTTTGAGATTGGAGATAAAACACGAAGGAGAATTTCTCTAACTCTCCCAACCAACTAAATTAAATCAAAATCAAATCATCTCCACAAATATTTGACTTTGACTTTGACTGCGGGTGTAAAATATATGTGTGCCTTTACTCGTCTCAAATTGTCACCACTTTCTGCACCCTATAATATCTTATTTCTCAACTCATCATCATCATCATCATCATCATCATCATCATCAGGACAAGTCTTGTTGTAGGTCTTCAAGGTCTTGCAAAAGATCATAATCTGTAATGAGAGTGAAATGTCCTTTTTTTCATGATCCAATTTCTAGTAATGTCTGACAAAAACTGCAAATGAAATGTTCATGACTTTCAAACTTTTCTATCAATTTTAGTAGCCGCCTCTTCCATTCAATTAGTCTGTATGTACAAGCACAAGCACACATTCGTCCCTCTTCTCTCTCTTCCCAATGTAATTGTATTGTAGTTACATTATACGTAATGCAATCGTAATGAGTGTCCGCATGCATCCATCAGATTTAAAACCATTCCATAAGAGTCAACAATAATGTGTACGAAAAAATATCCAACACGCGAACAAAAGCTTTTCAATTACGCTCACTAATTATTCTACAAGTATATACAACCACTCGACACTCGACACTCCGTTTTACCATAAATAAATGTGATATTAATCACATAGTTTGTCATTTTCGTTTTCAAAATTTTTGAAATATATGGGAATACAAGAAAAAATTTCCATGTTTCTTTCAGGTATACTTTAGCACATCCATTAAAATCGTGTGAATCGTGTGTGTTCACTTGCATTTGCATTTGGATATTTAGATATTTGGTACTTATTACTACTTATAAGCAATTCAAAACTCATTTTATTATCAGGACAAATCCAAATAGCGCACACGTCAAGTCATTTCTTGACATTGACATTGAATTTGACATTACATAAATCCTGCCTTTCGTGTTTCATGTCATTTACATTTACAATTTACATCTTGAAACTTAAATTAAAAGCTCAAAATCCGCATCAAAAGCTCTATCGACTTTGTATACCGTATAAACTGTTATAGAACCCCATGTCTGCAAAGACCAAGTCCTACGCCCATGTCAAATACATGGTCGTACATACATAATTCTCACGTTCCCCAATGGGGGTTCTATAAGATTTTCCGATACAACCTATGGGGTTCTATTACAGTAAATACGGTATATACAAAGTCGATAGGGAAAAAGAAATGTCTCGAATTGCCGAATAATGCGATCTGGATTCTGACTTACCCACTTCACAAAAACATGTTTTCTTGACTTTTTTTTTTATCTCGTGTCGCGTAACGCAACTTTTTGTTTCTCTCTCAAATAATTAATAACGAGATTTACGTGGAACTGCAACACTGTGGAGTTAATAGCTTAATGGCTTCCAAACGTCCAAGATTAGTATAAATTGTACGTAGTATTATATTGCAAAACAAAAAAGTGTTTGTAAGATATATAAACATTCTACGGGAGATTGAAAATAGCGTTAAAAATTATATTAATAGTTTAATAGAAAAAATGTCGTTAGTCGTTGTAACTAAATGAAGAGTGTGAACGGCGGAGAATAAAAAAAACGATTATAAATTCATATCCCACTTGTATACATGCTCTGTAACTGTTTCGCACTGTAAATATAGTATAGCTAGTGCAAAACAAAAAGTGTAGACACATGTAAATTGGAAGCTGGAAATTGGAAATTGTATTTGCGAAAAATGTATACACAAGTTAAACAAACAATTTTGGATACAGAATAATACAGATAGCAAAAGTAGATAAAAGAGACAAGAGAAAGAGAAAGAGATATACAGAGATAAAAGGAAAAAATCGAGAGAGAGAGAGAGAGAGAGAAAGAGAAAAATATAGAGCTCAAAGTTGAAATTCAAAAGCCGACATGAGCAAAAATGAGAGGAGAGGAAACGGGAAAAAATCCTGAGGGATCAAATTCAGGATAAAATAAAAAGCCGGTGGAGTTGTGTATACAGATAGTAAGAAGATAGAGCAAAAATTGTGTGTGTGTGTGTGTATGCATGTGGTTTCCAAAGTCTTTACAGTTTTTGAGTGTTGAGCAAAAAAAAAAAAAAAAGAAGAAAAGAGAACAGAGGCGGACAGATGAAGCAAATGAAAGGAAGCGAAAGGAATAACATGGGAGGAAACGAGCCCATTTCAACTGTAGAATCGACTGTACACGGTGGTTAAAAGGATCTCATCTGTGTATAGCTTGTGTGTAGTGAGTTAAATTAAAGTGAGAGTAACCTGTAGTTTTACATGGAATCTACACGAATCTACGAATTGTCGAATCTACAAATGTACCTAGTACTCTACCAATCGTAGGTACCAAACCAACTCTCTCGTATTCGTATTCGTCCTAGTCCTATTCGTATACTCACTCTCTCCTTCTCTCTCTCATCTAATCGCACACTTACCTTGAATAAAACATGAAAACTTTCCCTGGCAAAAGTCAGTCTGAAACGTGACTCCAAGGCAAGAGGTAGGAAGAAAACTCCTGGAGAGCACGTCTCTGGATATATTCTGTGGATTCTGTGGATTGTGAATTGGGAATTCTGCCTCCTCACTCTTTCCCACATCCAACAGCAACAACAACAACAAACAACATTCACGTCCATATATTTTCACCCAACACAGTCTTCATCTTCATCGTTATCATCCTCGATCATCATCCTCATCATATTTCTATTATCAGTTTAAATCCCAACTATAATTCATTTCACACAAATTTCATTTCATATTTCTTTCCCCACACACAATATTCAAACTTTAATCTCATCCCGTCGGCTACACAAAAAGAATTTTATACATATAATAAAAATGAATTGAACATTTTCATTTTAATAACAAAAAACATCAGTTTGAGTTTTCTTTATGGAGTCCAGAGTGTTTGGATTCTGTCTTTCTTTTTGTCTTTATCAGTGTACATTTTCTCCCTAGATTTAATTTGAATTGATTTCTATTTAAATTAATTTAATTTAATTTAATTCATCTCGCCATTTGTTGTTTGTATGTATACATTTAATTTAATTTTTCTAGGGTTTATTTGTAAATATAAGAGTATATATTCAAAGTATAGTCAAATAATTCAAGCTGTGATTTCTAAGAGTTAATTGGTACAAAGAATATACGAATATAATTAAACGTAAACAGTTAAGATCTACAGATTTTTAGTCAAGTGTGTGCAAAGTATTGCCAAGTCAAAGTCATCAAAATCAAAAGTGAGGAGTGAAAACAGTGGTGAAAACAAAATCTGGGGAAAGGCAGTGGAAATTCATTTGGTTTTGGAGGGAACGGGGGGAAATCAGATAAAAAGGGCTTGTGAGTGAAGCCCAATGATGGACAAGAGTGTGAACTGTGTCCTGGTGACCACGACGGCCATGACACAAAAACGTGTCATAAATAAATGGACTTTCCTCAGTCTACTGTGTACATTGATAGCTGCCCTTTGCCTTTCTCTCAGCGTCCTTCTAGCCACCAATCTGTACGGTATGAACATGAACTTGAATTTTTTTTCTCTCTCTCTCTCTCTTTCACTCCTTTCGCTTTCTCCACATAGAAAATATCATAATAAAAATATTATTATCTCGGTTACGCCTCATCCCATGGCCCAACTTTGTTCTTTGTTTTACACACACACGCTAAAAAAATTCCCTCTCTCTCTCTCTTTCTCTCTGTGTTCAATACCATATACAAAGTTTGATCTGTATTTGTATTCGTACTACTGATATTTCGACGAGTATACACACTTGATAACGTTGATACTTTCCCTTGTGCCTTGTGGTAACGGGTGAAATGGAGTAAGGTTAATATACGTGACCCAATGTGTATACACATTGTTTTTTTTTCTATTCTATATCGTTTGATGGTTAAATTTATCGTTCAACTAGTTCCAGAACCAAAGATATTGACATTCCCCAATTGAGCAATAAAATAAAAGTTGTTCTCTCTCTCTCTCTCTCTCTGTCTCTTTTCAACTCTCAACAATCACCTACTCCTCGGCATATCCATCCACAGTCTACTACAATCTACAATCTACAATCCACACACTTTGTAATAATGCACTCCTCAATTGCCCGCTAGGCACACTTTCTCTCTCAATCCAATTCCGTCCTCCATCTTCTCTCCCAGCTCAAATTGCCAAACAAATTGCCGATTGAGAGAGTGAAAGAGAGAGAGTGAGAGAGTGAGAGAGAGAAGAAAAAAAGTTTTCTCTTTTCATCTTCATCTTCTCTCAATCTCCAATATCCCCATACGCTTATGTTATGATTCCTCTCTTCCTCACTTTCCCTCTTTCTCTCACACACGTTGTTTTCCCGTGTGTTTTTCCTCTTTCACTTTCACTTAGCCATTACACAGGTGCCCATTTTCAAAGCATCACCACCGCAAACAAAGTGAAGACAAAATCTCAATCAACACTCAATATAAAAACTGCCTTCAATTCTTTCCAATAGGGAAATTACGGGTACAAACTTCGAGAAAAGACCATTTAGAGTTTAGACATTTTTTCGGGTTAAGGAACAAAAACAAACAAAATGAGACAGAAGAAAACTTCATTCAAATTTTTTATATGAGTAATTTAATCCTGCAAATGTTAAGTCCCCCCCCCAAAAAAAAATATCGCCAATTTTTTGTTCTTGGGAAATTGTATAAGCTTTCAAAATTTTAATATTTAATTTATGGATATTTTTTGTAAAGAGAATAAATTTAAAGTTAAATGTGAATGTGAATTTGAAATGGTTTAATGCTAATTGTTTGTTTTTTTATAATGTGTTTTCAGGTCGGAAGAATGTCTGTCTCACATCGGCCTGTGTTCAAACAGGTATACAAAATAACTAAATAACTAAATAAATTCCCATTTGAATTTTTTACCTCTTTGACAGTTTCTCTCGTCCATCTCCGTTTCTCTGTTTTTGTTTTCTGTTTGCAATAGTAAAAAAAATACCCATTTGTATTGAGTGTATAATGTATCATGAATTTTTATGTCTTTTCCTCTCTCTCTCTCTCTCTTTCCGTCTTTCATATCCGAGTAGCAGTAGAAATTTGTACTCTGTTGACTGTCAGACTACAAACTACAAAAAACAGAAACAATTTTGTTTTATTTTGTATTTTGAACGGAATCGGATCGGATATGGCGAGAGAGAGAGAGAGAGAGAAAACAAACAGTTACACAACATACAAGTTTTGACTTATCCATCGACATTGGATGGTTTGATAGTTTCAAGGTTGAGAGAGAGAGAGAGAGAGAGAGAGAGAGAGAGAGATATTTCATCTCTGTGTGTGTTTGTTGTGTATTCACCCAAATTGAAAGTCAAGCTATTATAGACAGAATGGAAACAGACGCTATTCAATCTTAATAAAAGTCCGATCAGAGAGCAAACTTGGAATTTTCTACAGAGAATATGCGATGGGTAAAAAAAGGAAGAAAACTAAAACTAAGAGACTAAAGAAAGTAAAGTGACTACAGCCAAAATATACATTTTACATGTACGAATACAAATAGGAATACAAATACGCAAGAGTTGCTAGTGAAAGTGAATAATGTTGCCGAGTAAAGTAAAAAGTAAAAAAAAAAGTAAAAGACATTTGCCGAAAATTTGTAAATTTTTTCTTGCCTTGCCCAATTCTGAATAAGTCAATATCCATATCCATATCCATGTGATTCCTATTTCCTATCACAAATTCTACACACATATCGTACCTACAGATATTTCATATTTCTCTAGAATATCTGTGTATAGAAAAAATAAATAGTACACAGTCTGCCGTATATATAAGATACAAATATACATTACATTACCTATACCTTTTAATAATGCATTACTCTCTCTTTCCTTTCCCCCCTTTTTTCATCCTATATTTTGTATTTTTGAGAGTACGTCGAGACAGCGACTGGAGAAAGTTGTAAAGTGGAAAGTCCACAGTCAAATTTTGTCATATGTACAGTCAAATACATCATATCATACACTTTGGACGTCCCCCAATTCCAAATTCGTCTGTCCAAAGAAGAAGAATTCTATAATGAAAACGTGGATGGTCTAATGTTTTTGCTGTTGTTTTAATGATAAATGTGCTTGTTGTTTTAGCGGCGTCCTTGCTGAGTGCAATGGACGTGAGTGCAGATCCATGTGAAGATTTTTTTAATTTTGCCTGTGGGAATTGGAATAAAAAGCATTTGATTCCCGAAGATCGCTCCTCCATTTCCACATTTGAAGTACTCTCGGACAAACTGCAACAAATTTTACGGGTATACTTCACAAATTTTCCCACGGATATGTACAGCCTTTTTAACTATCGTATATATATCGCAGTTTCTATATTTTCTATCACTTCTACACAAATGTTTCCTGGGTTGAATCATATAATTTTAATGTGTAATTTTTATTCTGTGTTTTCCGTATATTGTCGTACATTTAGGGACTGCTGGAAGAGTCGATTAATAAGCATGATTCGGATGCGACCAAAAAAGCTAAAAATTTCTACAGATCCTGTATGAATCTGAGTGAGTTCACTTTCCCAATTGAAACAGTTATTATTAATTTCACTGTGTCAAATCATGGGGGATGCAAAAATTGTCGGAGATGTCTATTTCTGTGTTTTTCCTTTCTGTGTTTCTCTGTGGAATGTTTCTGAGGGTGTGAAGGAAATAAGTAAAAAATAATGTTGTTTTTAATACAAAATATTGGGATATTTGAGAAGGTGCCATAAGAGAAGGTGGGATTTCACCCATAACCACATTAGTTGAAGAATTGGGGGGTTGGCCCGTCGTGGAGGGGAATAATTGGATACCTCGACTTTCCCCCGAAACCCTGGCTGGGAAAATTCGTTCCAAATTAAATATGGGGATTCTCATGGAACTTTGGATTGGACCTGATGATAAAAACTCATCTATTAATATTATTCAGGTTCGTTCCTTTACAAAAACAAATTGCCAACTAAAATCTCAAAGTTGTAAGGTATACCTACAATAAATGAAAAAAACAAATGTATATATCGTCTGTTAAGTTCACAAACGAACTATAACGGTTTTCGTTAATTTGCGACATGCGGAAATGCGACGACTGCGTCCGTCTTTGTGGGTAAAATTGTGAAAAAATTGAGGGTGACAGAAAAGGTCATGGCAGACAATAATGTCGAAGGACCCAAAGCTCCATCTCCAGCCCTTTGACCTTTGGAGCAGGTCAACGAAGTTAAGGAAAATAATTATAGTTCCTTTGTGAACTTAACACACGATATATACATGGTGGAAAATGTCAAAATTTATTGTTGAACTTGTGTATGGGTTGAAAATTGAAATCCAAGTGGAAAAACATGTGTGCATATGTGGGGGAAAACAAAATCCTGATCGTCACCTGATTTCATATTCACACACAGATCGACCAAATGCAATTGGGCCTTCCGAGTCGAGACTATTTCTTAAATTCCTCCCGAGAATTGGATGCCTATCATTTGTACATGATCGAGTTAGCCATCATTTTCAATGCCTCTCGCTCTGTTGCTGAGCAGGATTTCCAGAAAGTCATCGATCTGGAAATTAAACTTGCCAACGTACAAACAAAATTTTTATTATTAAATTCCCATATACAATTTTCTTTTGTTATTTTTTTTTGTATTTTTTTCATATCTTTAATCTTGTTTTTTTTTTTTTTGTGTGTGTGCATGTTATTTGTGTGGATTTGTCTGTATATATATATGTATATAGGCGTCGATAGCGGAAGCAGAGCGTCAGGACACGAGTGCGATATACCGGAAGCAATCTCTAGGTAGTATGGAAGATGAAATCCCGGAATTCAATTGGCGAGAATATTTTCAGAGTTTCCTCAAAACAGAGTTGAAATCTGAGGAGGAAATTGTTTCGTATGCTTATCCATACTTTCAAGATATGGTTCAAATCATCAAGAATGAGGAGAAAAGGTCAATATTCCCTTTGTACATGTCTATTTTAAATATATTTTACATAATATTTCCTTTACACCCACTCACACAATCAATTTTTTTTTTGTTCATCATATCATGTCTAATCATGTGGAGTCATGGAAAAGTCAATGAGAATGTCAAAATGAGAAGGAATTTTTTGTGTGTGTGTGTGTGGGTGGGTGATTGTTTGTTTGTTTGCTTGCTTCCTTGTGTGGACCACTGGATTGTGGGTATTTGATGGAGATGCGCCCGTTTGTTGTAGGACAGTGCAAAATTACATCATTTGGAGGGTTCTCATGGAGCTCACGTCTCATCTCGTCGATCAATTTCAAGAGAAAAAGATTGAATTCCGTAAGATCCTCATGGGAGTGACAAGTGAGCGACATCGATGGCATCAATGTGTCGAGTGGACAAATAAAAAATTAGGCATGGCACTCGGTGCTCTTTTCATCCGGGATAATTTCGACCCTGTGGCCAAGGTAACAACCCATACATCATCAAATTACTTCCACAATCTTTCACACACACACACATTGAGAATTGGAGAATTGCGCACTTTTACAGACATCTCTCTCTTCGTTTATCATTGTGAATTCATTTTTTTGTTACAAATATAATTATATACGGAAATGTGTTCGCGCTGTCGTTCTCATTTTGATTTTGATTTTCCTCACAATTGCTCATTAACTAAAAATCTATATACATAATAATATAATTAACTTAGTATTAAGAGTTGCGCACATAAAAATAGTGATAATGTACGTACAGGATTGCATAGACAGAAAAAAAGAAACAAAGATAAGTAGTGTGAAAAGTAAGAAAAAAACATGGAATTCGGACTGGAAACGATGTGGAAACTGATGGAATATCAAGGAAAATATCATAGAGATTTGAATAATCCAGCTTTTACCGTATACTTGAGAGTTAAAGTTGAGTTGTTTTTGTAAGTGTCAGAGTGTAGGGAAAATTCATATCAAAGTTATGAATCATGGTTAGAGAATGGGAGGGAAAGTCCGGAGATTCTTGAAAGAAAAGATATTATATCATGTGTGTTGGTGGAATGGAAGGAATCGTGTAGACTCTACACTGTAGAGTGTAGACAAATGTAGGTAAATATTTGAGTTAAGTTGAGCTGAATTGAGTTGAGTTGAGTTGGGGGTTCGTTTTCGTTTTCTCTCTATTCTTTATACTGGTCTGGTCTGGTCTGGGCTAATGAAAGCGACTTTTTTCCACACATTTCCCAACATTAACTTTTCCACTCTGTGTGTGTGGAAACTTGTACAATGTATAGTTCATGCTGTCCGAATAAGCTGCTCGTAGTCACTCGCTTTCTCTTCTCTCGTCGTATTCACACATTCACACACACACACACACACACACACATTATCTGACTTACTTGACTCTCGACTCGCTAGTCTCGAGTCACTAAATACAGAGGTTTTAATTGCTTGACTCTCGCTCAATTATACGCCGTCACTTGGTAAATACTCAGCCGAGAGGAAGACATAACGAGATGGAAAATTAACTAGCGTCCTATTAAGCATTGGGGCCTTTTCTTAATTGAAACTGATTAGACTTTCCTCCATTAATCTTGTCCACACACACATTCACACATTCACACATAGACACACTAAATTTACACATTCCACATTACAATTGAAATTGCAATTCCAACAGTGACGTCCGCTTTTCCCCATATTTCCATATTTCCGTATTTTCCTCGTACTTTTGTATTTTTGTTGTACCCCACCGCAGAGTAAAGAAAAAACTCACGTTATATTTTGAGCTCTCTCGTTTTATTTTACTCAATAAAAAATAAAATACAGAGAAATGAAATACTCCGGACATTTCCTGAAGCTATTCGTATTTGTATATTCGAAATGGCAATCACAATCAAAATCAAAGAATTAGTATGTAAGTGTAAAACGTATCTAAAAAAAATCTACATCCACATGGATTTTTGTCATTTCTTTCTCCTTTCCCCCATTGCATCTGCATCATCCTCGTTAATTATCCTAGAAAATCCACAAGCAACTGGACGAGTGTAAAGGGTAAATATCAAATAATTGGAACGAGTAAATGACAACGAAACACGGAAACTGAGAGGATTTTCCCACGTGGAGCTCTTTACACAATGTTAATAATTAATAATGCGTATGTTCGAGTGTTAAAATCCGGAAACGCCATTACTATAGTCAACCAAAACTGATGCGCGACTACCAGGAAATGAATAATCCAATTAAATATTCGGACATTCCTCAAGTCTATCTCTCCAGTTTATTCCAGTCACGATCCGGGGATTTACTAGTAGGTAAATGAATTACGAATAAATAAATAATCTGAATCCATCTTCCACGGATTTCAATTCTAGATGGGATTCTAAAATCTGGGATCCGTCTTTTAATTTCGGCTTTCTTGTGTGTAGACAAAATCAAACAAACAACACAATCCATCGAAATTCCAATCTCTAAAGTCCAGAGGATAAAAGTGAAAGTAAAAGTAAGATAAATAAACCGTGATTTTGATTTGAATACGCTCCTGATTGGTTGAACCGTTTAAATGTATGGACATTTCCAATTCCCAATCGAATTGCCACATATAGTGGAAAGGAGAAAAATAATGTTTTTCCTCCCAAGTCTCTCTGTGCTCTGAATAAACTTTTCTGTAGACCAACCGGAACAGAAACAGAAACAGAAACAGCAATAGCAATTGCAGTGAAGAGAAAATAAAATTATTCGAGTGAAAAAGCAAAAGCAATAAACTTTTGTGGTGTACGTAAAGTGAAAGTCTCCTCCGGAATCTGTACAGAAATAGTGACGAAGGCTACAAACAAAACCAAAGCGGTAGTAATAACGGTAAAACTAAGGAGGAAATTTGACATCCTTAAGGAAATTTCCAGAGCGAAAATAATTTGATTTCAAGTCGGTTGAAATATGCTTTACGTTCTCTTTCACTTTCTCTTTCTCCTCTATATAAATCCTGAGAGAGAGAGAGAGAAATAGAGAATCTAAATCTAAATTGAGATGGAGAAAGTAGCTATTTATTCTATTTCTTATTTCTCCATCCCAATTTCACTCGACTTTCTCTCTCTTTGCATCCATTTGATCCATTCATCGAATGTTTAGCCTAATATTTCGAAAACACTCAAAGGGAAATGGAAATGGGAATAAATCAAGGGAAGATGAAGTGATGAAGGAAATCGTAAATTGAGCCCTGTTATTTTTATTATTGTGGAATTTCGGAATATCGGAATATCGGAATTTAGGTGAGAGAAGATAAAAAGAGTAAAATAGTCAAACTTTCACCAAATATGAAATGAAATGAGTACAAATAACTAATGCAAAAAATGCATTCAGGATTTCAAATCCCATGCAAACACACTGCAACTCTCTCGCAAAGATCTGAATTCTGAATTCGGAATTTTGATTTCTGAGTAGGCGGTAAAACAAATAGGTATAAAGAGAAAGAGAAGAAAGTGAAAGAAATCCAAGAAAATCCCTTTAGAAAAGAAATCAAAGAGAAAGAGAGATAGAGATTGAAAATGAAATGAAATCAGAATCAAAAGATGTGGATTTGAATTTGAATTTGAGCTTAAATAAAACAAAATAAAGCGGAAATGTTTACTAAACATAATTATACGAAAGTGCCGCTGTGTTTGAGTTGAGTTTTCCCCTCTTGGTTTGTCAGTTTTTTTGTCCGCGTCTGTTCAATCCTGTTCTGTATATTCTCAGATTGAGTTTTCTTTGGTTTAGAGTTTTGGTTTTGATTCAAGTTTGAGTTTTTTTTTGTTGGAGTGTGTGTTTTTTTTGTACGCTCAGGCAAGTTCACATGGGAGCTAAAAGGAAATTACGAGCACACTTTTTAAGCCCGTCCATTCACCATTCACCATTCACCATTCAACACTGAACTAAACACTCAACGCCAGAAGCTAGAACACCCATATAGCAATGGTAAAAGAGAGAGAGTGTGTGTTCGTACCTATATACACAGATAAATTCATCCCAACATGTACTTTTCACATTACAAAATTACACAGATATATATCACATCACACATCACACTGCTGTACAACAAAAACAAACCGGCTGCTCCTGACTCCTCTTTTCTCCACTTTCTTCCACTTTCACCAAACACTGTCTTTGGTCTTCTGTTCTGTCTTTGGGCGGGGGCAGCATCACGATTTCTCCCACCAACCAACCTCCCACACACTCTGAAATTAGAACATATCGTACATATAAAAGCATTTATATTTTCTCAATATATCTTACAGATACTTTCACCCCCGAATATAAAATAAAAAAGCCTACAAAAATAAATGATTTTCTGCTGGTGGCTGTGGCTTGTGGTTGATGGAAAATCTCACCCAGCTGTCTGGGAGATATTCCGCCAACTTACAGCAGCAGACTACAAGATATTCCCTTTTGTTCCCACTCATTCACAATTCTACAATGATGCTCATGTAATTGTTTTCATTCACCATTCAGAATTGTAAAATAAAGAGAACTGGTGGATGAGTTTCCCTCGTATTTATGTATACAAATACAAATCCAAATCCAAGTAATAGAGAGAGAGAGAGAGAGAGAGAGAGAGAGAGAGAGAGAAACAAACCACAGCTTTACCACCTGACAATGTGTATCTGTACTTGTGAAATTTCTCAGCCTTTATTTTTGAGGTACAGATGCAGATATAGAAATAAACAAATGACTGGAGATTCTGAAAGTCCCATATGCTCATCGCAATTCGCAATTTAACCGAGATTCTATTCTATTGTATTGTAGAATCGAGGGAAAGTACTAAAACCTACTTTTAATGGTAAATTCTCCAAATCTCCAGCCTTTTATTTGCAATTATGGATTTAGATGATTTCTCACAATTTCCAATTTGTTTATCATTCTCACACATTTTTGGTGGAAATGTAAATACATACTCGAGAGAAAAAAATTGGGTCAGTAGAATAAGAATCTGGATGGATTGTGTATAGAAAATATCAAGGGATTTGTTTATTTGTATTAATTTTATGAATTGGGGTTGTTGAAATATATATAGGAAACAGCACAGGAGATGATTGGGAATATTCGAGAGGCATTCATCGAGTTATTAGAAGAGAATCATTGGATGGACACACCGACGAGACAAGTTGCTCGGGAGAAAGCACTCAAAATGAACGAGAGAATCGGCTACCCGGATTTCCTTACTAAACACTCGGAACTCAACAAGGAATATCAAAATGTGAGGTCAATTTGTGTGCAATCGCAATCGCAATCGCAATCCCCGTACAATTTCTACATTTGTGTGTGTCATGATTTCTATATATTATATATTGGATAAATGATTTACCGATTCCCTACAGACATTTTTATCATTGCATGCAATAAAATACATGTATGCACATAGTAGAAATACAGAGATAAATAGCATGATGACAAATTCTCCCTGTGTGTTTTCTATATATGTCAGTTGACAGTTTCACGGGAGCATTTCCTCAAAAATATTATCAACATGGGACAATGGAAAGCCTCCCAGAATTTAGAGAAACTGAGGAAACCCGTGAATAAAGAGAAATGGGCAACGGAGCCAGCTGTGGTGGGTCAAGGAATTTTACTTATTTTTTATTTATTGCCCCCATTACACAATTTTTTTTTAGTTTCAGTGCACCGAAACCGATTACGATTACAATTTTCTTGGTCGTCAGACGACTTGTTGTAGTTTTTTGTTAGTAATTGTAATTACAATGTTTTTTCTTGTCTTTGTCTTTGTCTAATTTTCTGTGGTGTAGGTCAATGCCTTCTACGATCCCAATAAAAATGATATTGGTGAGTTTCCCTTGTTATCTTTAGCTTACATAATAATATGTAATAAATTATTGATGATAACGTTTGGCTGTCATTATTGGGGTCCATAATACATTTTCTTTTGTTGTCCTTGTCCTTTGACAGTTTTCCCAGCAGGAATCCTCCAACCACTTTTCTACAGTCAACATTTCCCCAAATCCCTTAATTATGGCGGTATTGGAGTTGTCATTGGTAAAGTAACAGTAACAGTGACAGTCTGTATCTTTGTGTGTGGTTGATAATAATTTTTTTACTGTGTTTTCTAGGTCATGAAATTACCCATGGCTTCGACGATAAGGTGCTTACGATATATTTGTATATTTGGCATTTTTTTCCAATAGAATATATACAATTATGAATTGTGATTTACAATGGTGGTGTTTGTTTTTTTTGTTTGTAGGGACGACAATTTGATAGCGAAGGGAATTTGAAAGAATGGTGGAATAATGAGACGATTGCATCATTTCGAACGCAGGTTTGAGACTATATGCTTGTATTTGTACTTGGAAATCAAATAGTGTTAAAAGATTTATGAGTTGGATGATTTCCTCTACATTTGTCGCATTTCAATTACATTTTGACATATGTAAATTCTGTATACAATTTCCTTGTACATAAAAAACAGGCTCAGTGCATAATAGATCAATACAGTGACTACCGCATCATGAATTTCACCGTGAGCTCACATTTTACTCAATACTTTACTTTTTCTGTCTTGTGTCTTGTGTATTTTGATAAAAAGTGTAAAGAATCTGGTATTTTTTCTATTTTTAGGTCTCGGGGAAAATGACTCAGGGTGAAAATATCGCCGATAATGGTGAGCTAAAATATTAAAAAATTCCATCTATATAGTTTTTAATAAAACATGTCGTATACAATTTACATGATTAAGATTATTAAAGCATGTTGGTTTGTTCTTTTTACAGGTGGACTCAAACAATCTTATCGTGTGAGTAAAATAATCTTCATTTGTCGTTGTTGTTGTTGTTGTTGCTGTTCATTGGTAAAATCATGGAATTTCAATTCCAATGAAAAAGCTTGATAGAACAGAGCACAAAGAGAGAGAAAGTTGTGAGAGACATTTGCTTTTGATTTTGATTTCGCTTACAATTTCAATTTTCAATCTGTAGTGTCAACTTTCCCCAACTTTCTCCACCACTATACGAGTAATTCCCGTAATTCTCGTTCTCGTTGCACTTTGTTGTTTCGTGTCGTGTGAGTTCAGGTTTCCTTGTTGGAGAGAACATGTAATGGACTCTTGTTCTTGTTCATGTTCATGTTGAACAGTATATACAGTACAGTACATGAGATTTAATGGGGGAGCACTAATCTATAATGTGATGATGGAAGGGAAGGGAAATGTGGGGGAGGGGTGGGAAAAAAAGAACAAAGTGATGTCTAAACTGTGTGTAACTTCCTCAATCCTCCTTTTCCCTCTTCCTCTCTCATACTTTTTTTAAACTCTAATTCCTCTCCTTTTGCTCCATCGTTCCATTTTCCATTTGCTCATACTCATACTCATATAGTGTCTTCATTCTTCATTCCTCGTTATGGTGACTGTACATATACATTTAGAATATAAAGAGCACCATAATTTCATTCTGGTGCTGGTGCTGGTACGGAATGAATCCAAGTCCTCGTCGTTCTCTCTCTCTCTCTCTCTCTCTCTTGCTTTTTGCTTTTACTTTTTATATATTTTTCTACTTTGTGGGTAATTTCTATTTAATTGCCCACTCTTCTCTCCCTGTAATTCCCCCATTTCGGGACCATTAAAGAATTTCCAGGAAAAGAAAAAGAGCTCATATACAAGCAACCAGACAGAGACGACATGGGAAATGCGAGGAAATATCTATACAGATACCAACAAACGTCCCAAAACACACACACACACACACACAAGCTACTGCTCATACCCACTTTTAATTCCACCACTTTGTTCCATGTTTAAATGGATATGGATATAGAATATAGATATATCTAAAACATATCGTATATGTATACCATACCTACAATTATTATTATTATTATTAGACTTTTCTTACAGTGTATCTTATGTATGTGTAAGTATGGACTCGATTGTGCAACTACTACTCTGGAGTCTGGAGTTACTCGGGCTTCCATCATTTCCCAAGTCTATGTTCGTATGCCCCATATTTACAGATATGGATTCAAAACTAGCTGTAATGTTTGCAATTTCTATTCACAAAAAAAAACACACACACACACATTCAATTTAGAATTAGAATTTACCCCAGATTGAGATATTTCTAGCATTTTCATGCATTTTCATTTTTTACATATAGAAACAAATGTGGAATATACAAAAACAAACGGCTGTTGCTGTTGCTGTCGGTCCGTGTAAAAAAACGCATGGACAAATCATTTTCTACTGAATGTGTATCTTTATTATTTATACAAGAAAGATAATCGGAAATAAGGAAATATACGATAAAATACAAAATGATTTCCTGAAATCTCCAGGAAAATCCTAAAATCCTGAATTTTTAATACACAATTTAAATATTTAGCCTCAAGGAATTTTGGTAAAAAGTCTTCAGCTCGTGTTTCTGAACTTGTAAAACGTTTTTTCTCAAAACTCAAACAAAGTTTGTATATGAGAGAACATGAGAGAGAGAGAAGGAGAGAAAAATGCTATAGCCAAAGCCATAATTCGATCGTTAACTTGCTTTTCCCTTTGTAAGTGCACTGTAAGTGCATTCCCTTTGTAAGTGCACATCATATGTATAAAGTCAACAAGGAGCTGAAGGGGAAAAAAAGGAGTTTCATTCCCTTCAGTGATCAGTGTTTTTTCTCTGATCGTGAGCTTTCTCTCGTTCTCAGGACGAAAAGCATCTACCACTACACATTAACCACTTAAGCCAAGACAAATAATCATCTTCTGTATACATAATTTTAGTTGACTGGTTTAGATCGTCAGTCGTCAATCCTTCTTATGTCAAATCGAATCCATACATAGTACATATTATTATATATAATATAATAATATATATATAATAATACAAATTGAAAAGGCTCAAAGGGAAACCCGGATTTTTCTATTACCAAATCATGGCAAATGACAATCTTTCAAAGAACTGGAAGGAAATTGATAAAATTTGTCTGTTCCATGTGAGTGGGTCAAGTTTAATAATTAATGATTGTTTATTGTTTATTGGGTTTTGATTGTGGTTTTATATATGTATATTGATAGGCATTCAAAAAATGGGAATCGAAACATGGAACGGAGCCGCTTTTACCCGGTCTGGAATGGATGACACATGATCAGTATTTTTTCCTTAATTATGGTCAGATTTGGTGTGGTTCGATGCGCTATGAGGATCTTTTGAATAAAATCCGTTCAGCAGTCCACTCCCCCGCCCCCATCCGAGTTCTCGGTCCACTTTCCAATTCTAAGGATTTTGCCAGAGCATATTCGTGTAAAGAAGGAGCCAAATATTTCCCGAAAAAACAGTGCACAGTTTGGTGAAGACTATATTCAAGAAATTTAATTGAAATTATTCCAATCTGGAATTATTGAAATGTTGACAATTTTCAACATTTAATCACATCGAGTTGAATTTACATACCGTGAAAAATAATTTTTCAGTATTTTTTTGTGTGGACAGAACAAAAATGTTCACAAAATCACATAAATAAATACATAAATACACACGAAGGAAATGTTTGAGTGAATGATTTTTAATCAAAAGTATTAATCTCTCATTTTTAATTGAATAATAATCTATTGCTATCTCATGAATTTACCCCAAATTAATCAAAAAAAAAAAAATGTACATGATACTTGCAAATAATATTGTGTATACTATGCAGATTGTTGATTGTTATATTGAGTAAACTAGTCCACACACCTACATATTTAACGATAATCTAAATCTAATCTAATTTGATAATATAATAAGGATAATTAATTATAATTATACTGATATAATATATGACTATAGTTTTTTGCCAGGCTGGATTTCTTACTGTGTCGTCTAAAATGACTAAAAATACCAAATAGTCACTAGTTATAATCAAATATAATATGCATAATTGTGATTTACATACTAAATATATCTTACATATATGAATATAAAACTACTGTTAATTTACCTCATAGTGTTCCGGTGAGCTCTTCAATCTTTACACTCTACAATAAGCTGCAATAATAACATTGACAGTTGACACACGTGCAAAATGTTTCAACTTTGAATTTGAAGCTCTATATACAGTGTGGGCAAATTATTTGGGGACACTTTCTTATGACAAAATTTACCGATGGTCTTTTTACATGTGAGTACATATGGGTTGCCATATGTATTCACATGTAAAACAATTTGCCCACACTGTATATTACATTTAAATTCCCAATGAAATTAGTGATTGCAATATTGATCGAGCAAATCCATTTTGAGAATCACTACACAGATGACAAAAATTATTATGAAAAAAGCTATATGAGATTTGAGATGAAAAAAAATGCGGAAAAAGAAAAATTATTGTTACGAAAATAATTCTCTATCTAATTAATAATCGAACTTTAAATAAACTAACACAAAATGTGAGTTTTTAACCATTTTTGGACTTTATTTTTGATTTTTGGAATTTGTGGTCGGTTGACAAACGGGAATTTCATTTTTCAGTTTCAGGTTTCAGAGATAGAAAGAAAAAATGTATCTATAAACCATTAACAGGTACCATTTTCTTTCAGCATGACTTTCACAGACTCAAAGCACAGTCAATCATTCATATAAAATTCCAGTAAAATATTGAAGTTGTCCATGTTGTCATGGATAAAAACGGCTGTCACAGAGGGAAATTGCCGGAAATTAAAATTCCTCTAGAAGTAATTAAAAATGGCCCAAATAATTATAATGTCCTCCTGAAGCCTTATATTTAATTTATGGGAGACTGAAAATTAGTAATTTAAAATTACACAGGATGAACTCAATCAAACTAGGTACATACTAGATTTTAGATTAACATTGAAGATTCTTCAACTGTTGTGTATATAGTACAAAAATATGGCTGATGTCAAACCGTCAGGGGATTTGGAGGAGGACGAAGATTTCAAGCGGGTGAGTGAAGCTCATGTAAATGACGAGTTTTCAATCAAAAAGTACAAATCCCAATCATGCGGATTAGAAGTTGTCCATGCAGAAATCCCTGGCCCACTCATAAGGGTTTTCATTGTCATTGGTACGTCATTGTCATTGTCATTGTCCAGAACAGTAATTAAAATTATAGCACCTTTCTATATCGTATATACAGATATATGTTCTTGGAGATTTCTGATTTGACTCACAATGGAAATCGTTTATATGTATATTATGTATTTGTAATTTCACTAATTTCAATTTGTATAGGCACGGTAGCCCAGAATGATGACGGTTTGCCACATTGTTTAGAACATTTGCTGTATATGGGAAGTGAGAAATATCCACAGAATGGAACTTTTCGACTATTAGCCAATCAATGCTTGGCAAATAATGCAAATGCATGGACAGGTCTAGATTGCATTTACCTTTTCTACGTATATACACAAGTGAATACTAAAAAAAACCCCATTGGAATAAATATACACAGATAATAATTAATATTGTTGTGTAAAGATATCGATCACACTTGTTTTACAATCACAACGGCTGGGCCAGAAGGATTCCGTAAAATCCTCCCAGTTTACCTTGACCACATTTTTTATCCAGCTCTATCGGTAAAACAAAAAAACTGAAAAAAAAACCAGAAATTTTTGGAAATTCGACTATACCTCGAACTAGATAATTTTAATTTGAAATGCTTTCTTTCCAAATAAAATAAAGGACGAAGCATATCTGACGGAAGTTCATCACATTTCCAGTGAAGGCACAGACGGTGGTCTGATTTACTCACAAGCATTTGCCTTAGAGTTTTCCAGAGCGAACAAAGCATTTCGAGCTCTCATGAAAGTTTCTTATCCCCCCGATTCCGGGTATTATTATAATTACTCGGGATGTGCGTCCAGTGTCCGAGATTCTTGCACCAATGAGAAGGTTTCCTCTTTTACTAACAATATTAACCAACACGCTTTAATATGAAGTATAACAAAAAACTTGCATATAATAAAAGATAAAACAATGAATTGACAAAAGGAATTGAATTGAATTATAATAGGTGAAGGAATTTCACCGTAAATATTACCATGCACAAAATGCTCAAATAATTATTACAGGAGTTTTGGAAACATCGGATATATTTGAAGCTCTCCGGCCTGTCGTTCAATCTTTTTTGGATAAAGTGAGAAAAAATTCAGCTATATCTAAAGTCAAAGCTTGTATGTATATGTATGTAAATATTTACTTAATACAATGATAAAAATGAAAGAAAACGGTACCAAAAGATTGGACCAAACTCTGGAAGGGAATCGTTCTACCATTGGGAAATCCTGTGGAACAAACAGTTACATTTCCCGGCGACGAAGGAGACGAGGAAATGTTGGTTCTTGTTGGATTTCATGGGTCTTCTGCAGCCAACGATTTTGAAGAGTACTAAACAATCCTTCATATTGAAAAAACTAAGATATACCTGGGTATTATATTTAAATTAAATTCGTATACCAAAAGATTGAGTTATTGAATGTACAAATGTAGGAACTACGCCATTCGACTTTTGATGGAGTATTTGACAGACAGTAGTGAAAGTCCTATGGATATCAAATTCGTTGAGAATGACGAGCCAATTGCAAACTGTGTGAGTTTAAAGTCATTTCTTAAAACTCTTTTTACGACTGAGGAGAATCGTTGTATTGAGAATAATTGTGTATACTCCATAGGTTTCCTTCAGCACAGTAGAAGCTACACGAAGCCTATTTTATTTTCGATTTGAAGGAGTCTCCCCCGAATCCAAAACTCAAATCCTATCTGGACTTCGACAAGTCCTTCAAAATGAGTTGGAACATTTCAATTTGGACACTATGAAAAATATTCTCAAGACGAATTATGAAGATGAATTGAGTGCTTTGGAGAATACACCGCACAATTCCATCGCGTATTTACTCATTACGGATTTTTTATATGGGAACGACATTGAGAACAAACAAAAGGTTGGAAATCACATCTAATGTTTTCTACATATTATATATATATGTATGTATTTCTAATCTAACGCTATTAAAATTTAAAATGAAACAAAAAACATTTATAGTTTTCCCGGAGAATAAACACAATCTCAACATTGAGGCGATTCCTCATGCAACCGATAGATTTTTGGAAAGAACTTATACGAAATCACTTGTTGAATCGAAATTGGGCCACCATTTACACAGTACCAAGTCAAGAGGTACTTATTTATTGCACCATCGCAATTAAAACGGCACTGTTGAATTAAACACTAATTAATATTCTCCATGGATGTATTTCTAATCAGGAACAAGACAAAATAAAAGAGATGGAAGAAACTCGAGTGAAAGAACGTCTGACTACATTCGGAGCTCAGGAACTTGCCGAATTGGATAAGAAAATCCAGGATGCGGTCGCAGAATCAACTGTACAAAAGCGAATTAATCAACTACACGATTTTCAAGTATACACATTGAGATTTTAAATGTATAAGTGCTAATGTTGAGAATTTTCCGCTCTCTTCATCAGAAAGAAGTGCCGAATCTTGAAGAACTAACAAATACCTTTGTAATTCCATCCCCACCTGAAATTTTCTACCACGACATGAGTCGCTACGATAATCCATCTTTTCCTTCCGGAATCTGCTGTAATTTCTATCTGGACGACATCAGTTCGAATTTTGCTTACGTATAGGCTCAAATTCCGACATCCAAACAATACTTATAATGGAATTTCGAATTTCTATAATATAATATATAATTATTTAAAATACTGACCATTATTCTTACAGATTTCCATTCTAATGGACACTTCCTCACTTTCCCCAGAACAACGGAAATATCTCCCACTTTTCTCTGCAGCTCTCACCGAGTCCTCCGTCAAACTGGACGAAAAAAATCCAGATGTTTTACCAGCTGATAAAGTGATGGAGAAACTGGATGATGTCTTTGTGAGTTACACTGCTGGACTGGGTATAAATGGAGGAGGAGGATTTAAATGTGGGATGTATTCTCACATTCTTTGCTTTCATGCTCAGGTAAATACAGATAAATTCCATTAGATTAGATTAGATTCCGGATTTGAAACTTAAAATTCTGCTCGAATTATACCTAAACGAGAGAATTCCTTTTTCAAAATACAGCTGGACATAAAAAAACTTGCGGATGGTGTGTGTTGGCTTCATCGGATATTCTGGAAAACTGTATTCAACGGAGAGACACTAAAAGACACGGCAGCCAAATTAGCAACGGAGATCATCCCTCTGAGAAGAGACAGCTCCATAGTTGTGAAACAAATGCTCCGGAATTTAATTTACATTTCGGGTATACGGATTAAAAATTAAAATATAAATCCACGTATTAAATTGTAATGTATTATTTACTAATGATTTTTTTTTACTTACATCTGTGTGATTGTTTTGTTTGTTGGTTCGAAAAGAAAGTAACATTCACACGAGCTCCATATTTCGTCAGCAGACTTTCCTCCGAGAAATCTGGACGAAAATTGAGAAAGCGGAGGAGGCTGAGAAAGTTGTTGGGATTCTCAATAGCATTCGGGATATTCTGAATAAACCCGAGAATGTGACGATCCACGTGGCGACGCATCTCTCCACAGCCAAACATATGTATGATGTATTAAAAGGAGATGGTCAACTATTTTCCGAGTGGCAACAGGCAGTTTCTTTCAATGGACAAGAGCCTGTGAAAAGGTATACAAAAAATAAAAAAATAAAAAACAAAGGTTATGAAGATTAAATTAAAACCAATTTTTTTGTATTGTTATTTGGCATTTGTCACAGATTGTCGAATGAACCAGACTATAAATTGATGGCTCATCGTATGGATCTCAACGGCTTACCATTATCAATAATAAATGGAAACCCAGTGGAAATCCAGTTCTCCTACCTTTCCTCATGTATCCCAGCCATAATAGACTTCAACGATCCTCAAATTGCGGAATTAGTTGTCACCGTTCAATACTTTTGTCAAAATACTGGTCCATTTTCCCGAAGAATCCGCAGTCCCGGACTCTGCAATGAGATTTTCATGGAAGTCAAACCCAATGAAGGCTCTTTATTTCTTCATATGCATCGCTCTTCAAATATTGTAGAAGCTTTCAAGATGGCTGGTTTCATCATCCAAGAACATTTGGTAGAGGGGAACTCGGAGGATGCTGTTTGGAAACCGGAATTGTTGAGTTCCGCTAAGAATTCTCTGTATTTTGAAGTGATAGAAGGAGAAAATACACTTTTGACTTCCTCTACCACGTCACTCATGTCCTACTATCGAAATGTGCCCGAAGGGAACGGGAGGAAAATTATTGAGAAAATTAGCAATGTCACCATGGAACAAATTAAAGATAATGCAAGGAAATATCTCCAGCAATTCTTCGTGCAACCTACAAATTGCGCTATTATTTCCCCAGCTGGATTCGTTTCGGAGATTGTCAACGAGTTTTCAAAGTACTGTTAATATTCTCGACACTCGTTTTCGTTTCTCTTGTCCATAATTTTCCTTCATTAATTTTCAATTTGATTCTTTACAGGTTGGGAAAGGCATTCACAGTTCTTCCATCCATTACCAACTCATTTTTAGCACAATGGTAAAAAAAAGTACGTATACATTTGATGACATTTATTTTGGAACTCGAATCACGAAAAAAGTAAACAAATTTCCAAGTTATAATATCAAAATTCGAATTTATTCTACAACTCGAGTTAATTACAGTGAAATCAAGTAAAATTAAGTAGCTGTACACATTTCCTAACTTGTGGATTTTCCTACAACATTCATTCATCATCACTGGGACAAAAATACATTTGTAATTAATTCGAGTTAAATGCGAAGGAATTGGACAAAAATATATATACCTAAAACTTAACAACGAACCTGAACGAATAAAACCTGAGATAATAAAATGACTTGAAAAAATATTTACAATCTAAATATTTACAAAAATTAAAATTAACCATGAAATATCAAAATTATTGGTATCCAATAATATAAAATGTACAGTCTTATGGCTTCTCAATTTTGTACATTTTTATATTGGTAAAGAAAAATTGAACGATTTGTAAAGAACAATCATTGAGATATTAAATTACATAATTAGTAATAAATTATTCTACAATATTTAATATTATTACTAATAATTACCTATTTAAATACAAATAAATTATCTAACTACCGAAAGGGATATCAAATGTCTTTTCGATTTCAACTTTTGTCCACCATTAAATAAATGCAAAACTACCGTGAATATAAATCCCAAAACAATCATTCATAATAATTATGATAAAGTTAAAGTCCGAAAACAAAACAAAACAATAACAGCGACCATGCGTGTGTATTGTTTTACTTATAAAAAGTGCGTTATGGCGTTTAAGTATATTTGCCATTTGCTTATTATGTAAATATTTCAAAGTGTCATTAAAAAAGTACAAAACGATGTATTACCGTCTTTGTATGTACAATGGACTGCGAAAGGTGTACATTAAAATTGAATGAGTTCAAAGGAGCTTGATTTGGAATTAGAGTTTGTAGGTGATGAGGAGGAGGATGATGATGATGAACTGTCATCAAAATGTTTTGCATCAAATAAAAATTCATCTTGTGCTTCATCCGTGTCAGAATTCAAAGTGGACGTGTAATTATTTCTTGATGATGATGATGATGCTGATGAGAAACCTTCGGTGGTGGACTGTGGAGCTTCATCTTTCTGTTGCTGTTCTTGAAAAGAAGTGGATCTGAGTCGTTCAAGTGGATTTGCTGACGAGATTGCCATTATAATGGTGGATAAAATTGTATCTTTGAAACTTGAATTTGGTGAGTGAGTTTGTCGTTGATAGCGTTCGGTGATGAGAGGTATTTCAATTTGTGATTGATTCGTGAGGAGCGGGATGGAATTGACAGATGAAATGTTGGGGGTTCCCGAATCAATACTTTCATCTTCACATTGTAATAGTTCGGTTGGGAAACTTTTAAGTAGTGGACCAAGAACGAGGAAACTTCCATTTGAGATGATGAGTAAAATTTTGGGGAAGGTAATGGAGCTCCCGACTTTTGCCAACGTTATCCAGAATATACAAGTCAACACGATCCACTACAATTTTACAATTACTGGTTTAATAATAGCCTATTATTATTATGATGAGTATAAAATTCTCAAGTAAAATAATATAGTGTATACACTTACCAAATAATAATTGTCCTTCCTCAAAGCCAGCCAAGCTCTCCACAAAGACTTGAAAAAGTCAATTGCAGATTTCTCAATATCATAAACGGCCAAGTCTGCCCAATCTTCTTCGTCTGGTGGATCCAACATGATTTCCTGTTGAATTTTATATTTCCACAAATATCGTAAATAGTACAACAAAATTGCGGTGGACACGACGAAAACTGGTCTCTGACATTGAAGGAACCTGTACATAATACGCAATAAAAAATCAATAATTAAATAAACTAAGTATTTACCTACTATTATTATTATTATCAAGAACAACATTTAAAAAATGTGTATACATACAATTAACATACAATTTGACTTACCAAAGGCAAATATTGACGAGAAACAAATAAGATGCAGACTTGGTCGGGCTGGTCCACGATATTACATTTAGTATTTCCACGTTCATAATTATACTCGTACAATTACAACACTATATAATATTTCAATTTCAATTCAATTCACTTCACAACGCAATAAAACGCACATTTAAAGTCACTTTCATTTAAACTGAATTTCACTCCATTCACAACAATAATACAGTAAAAACTCGGGTACAAAGGACAAACAAGTTGATTTATTTGATCTTTAATATATATTTATAAATTTTATCAATGGAAACTTATCAAAGAGGATTAAAATCAAATAATAATACAATTAACTTTAAAATTGCTCAATTATCTTTTGTTGTTAAATTTCGTCGAGTCTTTGAATCTTAGTAAAACGCGCATTCGACATCAAGTAAAAAATCTCTGATGGTCACAATGCTGGAAAATCAAGGGTTTTCCTGACAAAGAATTCATGGACGATTTTCTCCAACGCCATTACGAAACGAAAATGCAACAATAAATTCAACTAATTCAAGTACACCAAGACGAACAGAGAATTAATGCAAATTTTGATTGATTTATTTCGAATTAAATTGAATTCAATGCTAAATTGTACTGATACAACTAAATCGGAATGAAAATATAGGAATTGAGGGGGGTTTTTTTTAAGGAAAACATATTCAAGTTCCCTACATTATCAAAAAACTTAATGTGTCATTACATTCAGGGTTTTAAATTTTTGTAATGTTTTGGTATTCTAAGACTCGGAGATAAATGGTAAATGTCTTTTTTCATCGTCTCGGATCCGGATGACTCCTCCGTACTTAAGCTGCAGCTCCAACCTGTTTGTCATCACTGGACGCTCCAGGAGCGGCACCAGCAGCAGAACTAGCCCCACCACCAAATCCTCCACCAAGTCCACCAAATCCACCCCCAAATCCTCCTCCGAGTCCACCAAGTGCTCCAAATAAACCATTTGCAGCTTGGCTGAAACTGGAAGCGAGGTTTTCAACGACCTTTCCACCAGCAGAAGCAGCTGATTGTACAGCAGAAGCAGCTGATTGTACAGCAGCTGCCGTGCTACCAATAGCCGCCTTACCAGCTTTTGCACCTGCACCTATACAAATATTTAAAAAATATTCGGTTAAACTCATCTCTTATCATTGTGGGTCTAGATAAAAGTTTGAAAATCCGTAGGCAATCACTGCTTAAAAAAGGACTCACTCAAGCCACTGTTGACAGAATTCACCAAACCTCCAGCGGACATGGATGAACCACCAATTGAAATAGATCCAGAACCTGAGGATCCAACTTGACCACCAGTTGAACCGGAACCTGATGATCCAACTTGACCACCAGTTGAACCGGAACCTGATGATCCAACTTGACCACCAGTTGAACCGGAACCTGATGATGCAGCTGATGCTCCGACTTGAGCATCAGTGGCTTCAGTAGCTTCAATTTGTCCTCCGGCACTTGGGGCGGCAGTCACGGTGATAGAGCTTCCGGCTTGTGCGGCCTGATTTGCAGCTGCGCTCATCACGTCATTGGCAAATTTCATCTTGATATCTTCAACTTGTTTAACAGTGCTCTATAAACAATGTAGAAATGTTGAGACGAACAAGGTAAAATGAAAATGGATCTAAATATATATGCATCTATATATGTACTCAATACTCAATGAAGGGACATGAAAAGGTGTGAAAACGAAAACGAAAATGAAAACGAAAAAAGGGTCCTTACGATCATGGATGAGCCAACCGATAATGCACCGGCCATGGCTGTATCCAAATTCTGGGAGAGCAGACCTTGAAGTTTGGCAGCACCAGCTTGGAATTGGGCTGACAATTTAGCAATGTCATCGGACAATACAGTCAAACCAGCTTTGGCTGCTGACGTTCCAGATTCAGTCAATTTAATCGCACCTTGTTCGAGAGCGGCAACGACGGCTTTGAGTTTGGAAGCAAACTGAGATGCAATGGCTGATGCACCTGATCCACCAATACCTCCTGCACCAGCTCCTCCAGCAGCAGCTCCAGCAGCTCCTCCAGCACCAGCTCCAGCAGCTCCTCCAGCAGCAGCTCCTCCAGCAGCTCCAGCAGCTCCTCCAGCAGCAGCTCCTCCAGCAGCTCCAGCAGCTCCTCCAGCACCAGCACCAGCTCCAGCACCAGCACCAGCTCCAGCTCCAGCTCCAGCACCAGCTCCAGCAGCTCCACCAAAGCTTATCAGGCCTGGGATTCCGACAGTAAAACGAGAACTGCGGGCATCTGAACTCTGCAAAAAAAAAAAAAAAATAGCGAGAAAGTTCAAATCAGAGTATGAAAAGTGAATGAGCATTTGAGTAAGGTTTTTTTGGTAATAATAATAAATTCGAATGATGTGTGCCTATTGGTATTTCCATTTTCTAACTTACGGCCAGAAGTGCAACCAACACGACGATAGCTGAGAAGGATTTCATGATGACGATGATTTGATTTTGGATTTAACGGCTTTAACTTGCAAGATGCAATTAGACCAAGAGAAAAGTGATGAGTTTGAATGTGATCTCCAATCGGATTTCCCTCTGCTTAAATACCAAATTTTTGGAGGAGCCCACAGATTTGTCCTTTGTTGAGCCCAACGCTTTGAGCACACGGGTACAAAAGAAAAGCGGCTTTTAAATAACGATTTTGAATTTGCACAAATCCACATCACAAATCTCTTTTTGTTACAAACACAAACAATGCTTGTGAGATTCTGATAATGAGAGAGAAATGTAACTCCACTCAAAAGCGATCCAAAAGCGACAATGGAAAAGCTGAGTAAATATTTGAGAGTTATACTGTGACTGGGAGCTCTCACAAAGCGCAGATTTTGCCAGACTTTACATGCGGTTTCATGTCAGCAAATTTCAGGGATCACAATCAAAATCAAAATCTTAATGTTAAAATATCAAATGAAAAAACGTAAGAGTTTTGTTTTCAGTAGCAGCTTGCGGTCACCGCCTGGTTTCAGTCTAAATGAAAAGACTGTTTATACAGATGCCACATTTTCCTTACGTAATACTCGAAACTCAAACTCCTTTTTTCTCAATATAGAAAAAAAATTGTACAATTTCATATGCTGATGATTAAACATACGTGGAAAAAAAACTGATGAAGAAACAATGAGATTTCAAATTTCCTAGCTATATATGTTTTTAAAACAAATTATGAAATGACATATTATCATGAAAAGAAATTGCGAATTCACATGCAAACACAAAAAATACGCTGAAAACTCTTTTATTTTATCTATTCACAGATTTCGACGTCTAAATGGACGGACTTTTTTTAATTTTTTTGTGTACCGACATTCACTAAACGGAACATTTACTACAAACAAAGACACAAAATAGTAACATAGTAGAATTGTGACATAAACTTCTTAAAAAGATAACTCAGACTTTTTAACACTTTTAACTAAAATAATAATAACTTTACTGACGCGACGATGAGAGATTTCTATCATTTTTTAAGTGATCTCCAAAATTCCATTCGTTCTGGATTCGGCTCGGAAATCATTTCGGGTTTTTCATTAATCCTCAGGTATTTGAGTGGTCCTTTTGGAGGTGTGGGCGTGAACTTTGTATTTCGGATTTCCAAATTGAAATTCCCATCCTTGACTTTGGCAAAGTCCGCCCATAATTTGACCGTGTCCTTGGACATGTGATAGTCCAAATCTTCTTCATTCTTCCTCGTCCTCAGAAACTGCATGGAGAGCGGACTCACACTAAAGAACATGAACATGGAGTCCGTATGCGCAATTCCATATCGTGGAATTGGCAGCCCCAAAATAAAATAATTATATAGGAAATTCCCAGCAAACAGCACTAGCTCCACCACCAACGGATAACCCCGATTGTCTTTGATTTCTGCCATGAAATTGGCAATCGTCGGCCCACCCGCTCGATCGAAATAGTAAAGATAAAGAGGAGAAGAGAATTGTCGTTGAATCATCCCCACTTGACTCGTCCCCCCCACAAAGGTCCCATCCGAGTACATTTGCGTGTAATTAAATATCCGCTCTTCCCTTGTCATCGTAGTCGTAATCTCTTGAGCTTCATCCTTATTCTTATTCTTATTAAGATTAGCTTGAGGGAGGTACAGGGCTTTTAATTTCTGAGCCACTTCCTTCCGCTTGGATTGGGATATTAAAAAGGAGGCTTGAACACACTCCTCAAAATTATCCTCAAATACATCCAGAGCTTTGTCATCCCTGAAGAAAGCGAGAGTGGAGAGGAGACCTTCATCTTGACTGATCCCTAATCAAAACGTATTCACAAACAAAACTTCACATCCCGTAAAAAAAAAAACCCGCAACTTTTGAGGCTGAAACGAAATGTACCAGCTATGATGGGGATCCTGTGAGCTTTCCCTCCTTTTATCACCTCCATTGGATCTTGAGTTATGAGGGATTCTTCATCGTCGATGACTTCCAATGACGGCGGCGTCCCCGTCCGGAGTCTCGACGGATTGAACAAATTATAATCCATCTGTCAATTCACAGAATTCACAGAATTCACTAAATTATTAATTATTTCATTTCTGTACGCAAAAAAGGTGTACAGTACAGTAATAATAATATTAGTAATAATAATATTAGTAATAATAATAATAATAAATGATTTCCTTACGACTTCCTTGGCAAAAACTCCAAGGATGTCTGTCAAAGGCATTTTCTTGAGACACTTTGTCAATTCCGCATTGTCTTCAGTTGGACAATTACATTCCCGGGCAAAGGATTTGGCTTTATCTACGGCAGTTTGAGTTGGCCAAAATCCCCAGGGGACATTTGCGGTTCCGGACATGAAAATGGCTTTGGTAAAGAGTCCACTAGTTTTATTTGTCAGAGTGAGTAAATGCGTGCTCACACTCCCAGCCGAGTCTCCAAATACTTTTGATTAAAAAAAATGACAAAAAATGACACAATGACACAAATTACAATCTGAGTTTGTTTGATTCAATTTAATTGTTCTAATTTTCACGACTTGCACAATTTAATAAATGTAATTATTTTGTGGGGTTTTTACCTAAAATATTGGATGGATCTCCGCCGAAATTCTGAATGTTTTCTTTGACCCATTTGATGGATGCGACTTGGTCTTTTAATCTGTATGTAGTATATACAAATATATAAAGTTTGAATTTGAATTTCAAATGTCAATTAAATTTAATAGCATATTTATTTCTATTTAGGTGAATTTTAATTGTAATTTTGTAATTTGTGTATGTAAATTGTCACTTTGCCCACTCACCCCATATTTCCTCTGATATTTTTATCCCCAGTGTTGAGAAAACCTGCAATCAAAAAATTATGAACGAGAAATGAGAGAGAGAGAGGAGAGAAATGGCGAAAAATTTCCATGTGAAATGTATACATACAATACATATATCGTCTGTTAAGTTCACAAACGAACTATAATTTTTTTCCTTAATTTCGTTTGACCGGATTTGGTTTGACCGGAAGGTCAAAGTATTAGAGATGGAGCTTTGGGTCAAGCGGCATTATTGTAGAGCAGGTCACGAGGGACAATAAAGTTGCCTGACCCAAAGCTCCATCTCTAATACTTTGACCTCCAGAGCAGGTCAAACCCGGTCAAACGAAATTAAGGAAAA
>JAIUND010001371.1:0-36832 GCA_034699125.1 Gisinianus flammeolus | reverse complement strand
TGATAAAGGTGGGCCGCTAATTGTACAAGATGGGGACAAAAGTGTACTAGTTGGCCTAGTCAGTTGGGGTAAGAAACTATTATATATTCAGTATCATTTTCAACTTCAATGTGTAATTATGTACATTTTCTAAATGTATAAAATACTCATTCCATTCCTTTTGTACGCTATTTACAGGTCATGGTTGCGCAAAAGAGCGAGCACCAGGCGTAAGTCAATTCTCGTTTGCTCAAAAACTGTTTGAAATTTTTCAGTATTCTCTGCATAACCTGTGAGTTTTATTAAATGTATTATGTGTTATAACATATAGGTGTACACGAGGGTAACAAGGTATGTTAACTGGATCAACGAGCAGGTTTTACGGGGTGACTGGTGTCAAGCGACTGAATAAAGCAAGTTCATAAATATGTATTTTAAATCTACTATGCAATTACCTGTTGTATAATTTCCCCAAAATATCATTATTTACAAATCCCGGATGTTATGGGAAATTTTTCAAACTCCATTCAAAACTGTAAGTTTTATCAAATTCCAATTCCAATATGCTTTGATATTCATGCAAAACACACTGAGTATACCAAAACTATTATTTATTATTGAGAATATACATGGTATTACACAGTCAAACAGCTTTTACACTCTCCACACACACACATTACACACACACACACACGCACACACACACACACACACACACATTATACACACACACGCACACACACATTACACACACACACACACACATTACACAAACACAACACATTTAATTACAGCATTACACACTACTCACTACACACTTTTATGTATACATTCATTCATATATATATACAACACACAGTTACACTACAAAGAACATACAAACACAAACATACACACATTTTAAACCGAATGAGAGGATCTCTTTTTTCTAAGAAAAAACATGAAAGACTTATTATTGTCAGCCATGACAAATATTCAAATAAACGTCTCACTGTTATGCGACTATAAAATCGTTCAAACTAATTTTAAATAATTTGTGTACGACATTTTTATAGAGTACAAAATGCTATTATGATTTTTTGAAAACTAAAGTAAAAAAACTTTGGCAGTTCCAAATCCAATATAGGAGCTACATTATATTTATATATATACCTATGTACCTGTACGTTTTTTGACTATATATGACAAAGGACATTACACGGTAAGCAGCTGAACCGATTCAAACGTGGATTCAAACCATACAGTTACACAGAGAATTTCCTCATTGACCACTCATTCTACACTACACACCTATCTGTACAATCCATCGCACTAGTCAACTAGTCACACTATTCATTTATTCACACTACAATACAAACACCTACATACATAACATCACTATACTCTTTAGTCATCTGTAGAGAAAGGAAAAGCAAAGAAAGCAAGATCCACATCAAATACAACTATTTACATGCACACGCACTACAACACTTACTTTAACTATACACAACACACTTATACAAAACATGACAGAGTATGACACATGCACTTTCTCCCTCACATTAACAACAACACTACTAACAATGCGAGTCTCACACACACAACACAACACAACACACACAACATTTAAACATTGCATACACAAAACAATCAAGCAAAGACTAACTACACAAAAATACTATACACACAATACAAGATTCAAAATAATGAATAATTTCCATATAGACATTACTCAACAATACACGTACATGCCCGGAATACGCAGTCACAGCCTACAGATATTCGCAAACAATATACACTATTACACGCAACATTCCTCTTGCTTTGAAGAACTTTGCATATATTTTTCAAAGCAACAGAATTTGTTTTCAAACTACCATACAGATACATACATACTACATTTCCACAAACAAGCAGAAACACATTTGCTGGAAAATTTTACTCACACACACACACATAACATATACAGAATTCATGTGTATAAACACAATTCAGATTTTAAGAGATATGAATTAAATGAAGAAAGACAAAAACACAAACCCCACTCACACCCCAAGACTCGAAAGCACTCTCTACCCAATAAAATACTCATTGACATGAAGTACAAAAATCGTACATGATACATTTTAGTATTATTGTGTGAACGATAAATTATCATTGATAATGAATACTTACTGGCAGAATAAAAGAGATTTGTACTCGCGTTGTAAAGTAATTTCAAAAAATTCACTTATTTATTCAGTTTATTTCGCACTCCTAATTATTTTTCATATTCATACTTAAATTACTTTTGCAAATGTCCATGCAACAATTGAATCTCTCTCATATTGAATTATCTGTTGGTAAATAATAATATTAAAACTACACACTGTGTCGCTATAATACATATTTACACATTTTTTTGTTGGAAGAATTCATTTTTTCCAATGTCGACGACAGTGATTTTTTGGTGATATACAATTTATGTACATTTATTCAATTTTGAATGAAATTCTTTTGTAAGTTTCATATTATATGTGTATAGTTGGACGACGACTTGGAATTTGAACTGATAATTTACTTTGATACATTATTATTTATTTTACTGCACTAGATATGTACTCACTTATGTGTCACTGAAAAATTCGGGTGTGTACGCGCACTTAATATGCATTCGGATAAGCAGTACTACTAATGAACCATTAATTATTAGCTTTGAGTTTAAATTTGAAACAAGTACATTAATGTACATCAATCATGTTCTGTGGAGCTCAGAACATGATTACATTGAGGTTAGATTCTTCACTAGCTAGTAACTCTCGCTACTGGCATTTTGTTTTTGCTATCTATTATAAACTCATGTATTGACATTTTCAACTGTTTGCTTTTGCATCCTTGTACATTATCATGATTTTCTGTACTAATATCATATCATCATAAGAAATATCAAGCAGTTTTATCATATAATTAATACTTTATTAGTATATATTTTACATACTTACTACCTAATTCAACTTAATCGTAGCTTTGGACTCCATTCATTTCGGAGCAATAAAAATATTAAAAAACTCACTAATTATTATTATTATTATTTGTAATAAAGACAAATATATCTCGAAAAAAGATTTGTTGTAGTTGTTTTTTGTTTCAACTTTCTGGATAATTTTTTTAAGCATATAGTCATAATTCAACATGGATTTTGGATCAAATTCCGCTAAAATCAAGAGTAACGATTAAAAATGACTACAAATCCTGTTACTTCCTGAACAATTTCATCTTTTTCTAGACATATGCATAAACATATACTTACAACCACTTACAGCTAGTTACATTCACATATCATTCATCCATCCTTTAATCAAACCTACTTAATTTGAGAAATACAAAAGATTACACTAAGATAATAATATACTGATGATTCAACCACACATAATATTACCTTCTTCCCTAAGAATAATCCTAAATACATCTTACGTAATTTTACGAAGTTTAAATTTAAGCGAATACTATTCCAAGTATATGTCATTCCTATACATACACATAATAATAGTTATAACATTTTTTAGTATCATTGTATACGAAACTCCATTTGCAATAACAATCACAACGATTACTTTGAATCGACTTTAAACTTCAAATGAGCACTTATTTATGTATAGTCGCAGTGCCCATCATTTTTTTACAATAATGTACTATTCAAAGTTTTCCATACATTGTTTGATAACTTATGATAATGACCCCATTCACAATTCCTTTTATAATCAGAATATGTACTACAAAGAAAAAACTTGCTTGACTGTTTTACTTTGTATTGGTTTGTATTTAAGCAATTTAAATTTTTGAATTTCTATCAATATACGCCATTTTTTCCTTAAATAAAACTCCCTATACAATTAAACGATTTGAATGAGTTTTCTTCTTAAAAATGTACAGAATATATTACTATTATTATTAATTTTCTCAACTTTTTGTGTATAGCACTTAATTATAATAATGTTATTATTGTAGATGTTAAATACGAAAAGCTTTCTTTTCCTCATAACTATAGTCCGAAGATTTGTGTGAAATACTCAAGAAATCGTAGGTAACCATATAATGTATAATAATTGATCTTGTGAGCGTAAAACTACTTTACTTATTAGTTCAGCCTCAGTTCAAAAACCAAAAGTCAGTCAATTACATTATTAGCTAAATAAATATACACATCGATTGCAACAACTACCTTGAAACTACAAAGACGTCGATTTCAAATAATATTACGGTTATTAATTATGTAATAATATTCTATAAAGATTAGAAAAATTCATGAAACCGGCTTAATAATATTAATTACATAATGTAGCACTAATGTCTTTCATCAATTCTTTTCCATTTTGAAAAGATTTTTGCATCATTTGCAATTAGCATTGATATCATTACTTTAATTTAGGATATTGATCGATAAACAGGTATAGTCAACGAATCCATTTCACTAATAATAATACATAGTAATTATTATTATTATTTTGTTGCAGTAAATTCAAGGGTTGAAACGTGCTTTTATTTTGTAAAAGTCGATTTGTAAACAGCATTTTTTAATAGGTATTATCATCATCTGTGTAGATAAGTTTAAGAGTTAAGAGGGTTTGCAGCAGGTAGTTGTTGTAGGTTTGAATATTTTTTTCTTCTATATGGACACTTGTTTTTGTTTCTTGTTTTAAAGTATGAAGTCTTTTTTTATACATCGCAACTTTCTCCTTTCTCAAAATTGAAACAGACATAATTATTTGGATATTAAATCGATGGCGTGACGTTCACTTAACTTTAGTTTTGTATTATATTGGGCTAAGGTTCTAATAAATTAATTTTTATGTACAACGTCGTGAAGATGCTTTTTATACAAATCTTGATTTTTCCACAAAATTGCAGCTTTTGAATTTAAGGGACTTTCATTGTTTGGGTCTATATTTAATGCACAATCAATAAAGAATTATGAGTATAACGATTCCCACGTTCTAAAAATAGTAAAGGACTTGTATTAAATAATTTAATGGACTTACCGCTAAGAAGGGATTGGATGGAGATGAGAATAGTTCTGACATCCAAAAGAGCTGACCATTTATCTTTATATAATATCATATAAAACATGTGTATTTTAGACTTGGAATATATGACTAACACTGTTCTCGTTGGTAGTCAAAATATTGACAAATATTTAAAGTTATGTAAGTAACATACCTTTGAGAATATCCAGACAAATATTGCCAGCCGTATCAACATTCGGATGAAAACAAGGAGACGTAAATTTAACAGCAGGAGCAGTGTATGGGTAACCACTAGGGAACTCGAGAGATAATTTAAAGCTGAGACCACTGAATACAGAATCCTCGGGTCCTTGAATCGTACCGACCCATTTCTACAAAAAAAAACATTGTTATTAGATACCTGGAGCTATTATTCTTATTTCATGATGACATGAATTTGAATAAATAAAATGGAAGTGGTTTTTAGAACTTACAAAGATATTATCTCCATCAGGAAAAGCAGAAATTCCTTTATCTCCTTTGGTCTATAATTTATAACATATTTTCATAAGTTAAAAGAACTATATTGATAGTTATTATAACAAAAAACGCAAACATTGCATATAAAATACTTTAAATTAGTAAAAAGTTACCATCAAAGTCATCAATTCGGAATGGAGCCTATAGTTAATGAACACAAAAACAAAAAACCAAATGAATAAAAGGACACATGCATATGATGCATTTCCCTTTATAGTCGGGCTCAATATTAATAATACTATTATAACTATTATACATATCATAAGAATATAATATAATTTTTATTTATAAATATATTTATTTCTTGTAACAAATGGGTACCTTTTGCTAACGGAATGCGTATCTCTTGAACTTGTAGCAGATCCGTCATTTGTTTTTCGACTTCCTCCAAGTCCACTACCTCTTGGGCTAACATTTTGAGCCATATTCTACGACCTATAAATATAATGAATGTAACTTTTTTTGTAAAAAAAACCCATTTAACCAAATGAGCAAATCCTATATTTCTTCAAAAATTCAAATGATTTAATTTTAATTCCTCATGAGAAATATTTTTATATATTTAGTTATAGATAATGTAAAATTTACATTGGATAAATGACTCATGGAAATACTTTTATACATTTTAACGAATCGACTTACCAGATTTATTTTATCTTTTGCACTATCTGATAAAATAAACTAAAATAACTTGAAAGTTGTATATTTAAAAGACACAAGATTCAATATTTCGGTTGTTTTTAATACACTTTGGAAAAAACTTAAATATCTAAATTCAAAATGACTTTTACAATAGCTAGCTAATAAATGATTGGAATTGAACTACTTTAAAAGTTTACACAGATGATGAATATTTTTGGATATGTTTTTTACTTCGATCAAGTGTTGTTACAGTTTTTTATTTTCCGTCTTATGCTACTTTCTATCCAACTTTGTAAATGAGTATTTCGGTTATCAAGTGCTATATTTAAATGGAAATCCAACTAAAATATTTTAATTGACGTAGTTATTATTAAATAATGTTTCTTTACAACAATTTAATTCCCGAAAAAAGACAACTTGATGGACCTCTTTCAAAGTTTAACGAACTGGTGGGCAAAAGCTACTCTAGACCTAAATCCTGACCGAAGGACTATGGCGAAAGGCTTCGAAACAATCGTAACGGAAAATATTAATTATAAATATTAAATTTTATTTTTATCAATTTAATTTAAGTTATGTACAAATGCTGAGATGGACACATGAATAGAATGAAAATTAATGATAAATACCATGATTTTTGTACTTTTCTGTAACCATTTTGCTGCTGCCTATACTTTATTTAGCTTTCATACAAATTATCGATGAGGAAAGGGTTTTTTCGCCATGTGTTGTGACGTTGTGAGTACTTGTGGTTGCATGTCTCTTCTTGGTCGTCACAACTTAAATTGTGATAGAATTGTTCGAGTGAGTAAAAGTTTGATCAATATAAATTAAATTGAATACCACGGAAACTCCAGAGGGTCTGATACTACTGATACTAATGAGGCCAAAACATGAGTTTGTCGTGTGGGGAGGGATTTTAATTTTGTTGTCTGTCTGCTCAGATGGGCCTTGCGCGACTCAACATAAACACTACAAAAACTCGCCGATTTCGATTTTTTAAGTTTCTACGTGTGTTCTCTGATGAATTTGTAAAAATGCCTTTTTCTTTAACGAATTTTGAAAAAATACGGGTTTTATCCGATTCGGAGTTTGGGTATTAGGAGTTCGATCAACTTTTACCCCTTGGGGAAATGTGAGAATTCTTACTTCCTAAATTACGTATAAAATGTCTCATTAGAAACACATTTCTCAATTACATTGCACTATATGTGCCTCCGCGACTCACCGTTTAAAAGTTGTTCATCAAAAGTTAAAAGCGACATGAAACGCGTAGAACCTTAAAAAATCAAAATCGGCGAGTTTTTGTAGTGTCCCCATGTTAATTGGATTCACGCAAGGCCCATCGAATCTGAGCAGAGACAACAAAATTAAAATCCCTCCACACGCTTCAGAGGACTTTCACTATAACCCTAAATATATCATCTCCACAAACTTTGGTCATACTGTAGAACAAATCTCATCATGTTTTGGCCTCATCACATCAGTCTGATGACATCAGACTCTCTGGAGTTTAATATTCCGACTAAGTATGTATATTTATTTATTGCATAAAAAAACTTAATAAGAATCAAATATATCAAGATGATTAATAATTATTTATATAGATACATATCATATTTGCCAAAGATTCGAAAATGAAAGCATGGTGTAATTTTTAAATAAAATAAATTATTATTATATAGCATAAATGTAGGACTTCATTACAGTTTACGTTTCCAAAATGTCTTCATATGACAATAGCATTGGCATTTGTTCAAAGTTAGTCTCTAAAATTCTATGAGTATATTAAATAATATGAAATATTGTAGTACAGAATATGTATGTGTGTGCACATAAATATGTAAGTATGTATTTAACTAACAACAAATAAGTACTTAAATGAATGAGTGAGTAATATTATATATAATAATTAAATGCATTTTATGTAAACAGTCTAAATGTGGGTAGTAAAAGTACAATTGTTTTTGTCAGTTTGACCTATAGTCATATATTATATATACCTAGCCATAATCTTTTAGGGTTTAGATTTAAATGACCAACTAACTGGGGATTTACTACGATGAAATTCAAACATTTTGAGTGCCAGAGGCGGTGGTTGTTGTTCTTGTTCTTTCTCCTTATTGTTTCCATCTTCTTGAGAGTCAGAAGGAAGGATTTCAGTGGATTCATCAAAATGATAGTTTTCCGTATGACCTGGTTGTATATCATCATAGAAAACAGTCTCAGTCGCTTCATGTTGTTCTTGCTGCTGAGTGAGTGTATCCACTTGAATATCCGGGAGAAAGTCAGCTGGGCTGGGCTTTTGCTGTTGTTGTTGTTGTTGCTGGTGATGTCTACTAATATAGTATGCTTTTTGTCCATGAGTTGAGGGTAATGGAACACCATGTATATTACTATAATTTGAAGAGTACGAGACTTTTTCGGATTTTGAAACGAGGACATTCTTTACAGTAACGTAGTTCAAGTCAGTTGTGGAGGAGGAAGTTGGTGTCCATAGGTCTTTTGTCGTGGTGGAAGTCTTAATCAAACCGAATTTAACTGTTGTACTAGGAATACCGGCTGAATGATCTCTACTGACGACAGCAATGCCATCCTGATGATTGGAAAGTCCGGAAGGATGAGATTCTTCATTATTTTGACTCAGTGTCCTGTGGCTATAGTCTGAGTCAGATGAATGAGTTATGGAGGTGTCTTGTAAAGAGGATGATGATGATGGAGGTCGAAGAGTGATACGACGTCGTAGGGCATACGGAAGATTTTGTTCAGAAATTTTGTCGTTTCCTGTATTTAAAAGATAATTCTGAATTCTTAATGCATCTTCTTGAAATAAATGAGGAATGGAACTGAAAAATGTATAAACAAAAACAAAAAAAGTTGAGAAACAAGTATTACATAGGTATATGTATACCGTATTATATAGATACACACACATGCAATATGCATGCATGTATATCGGTATTACATATTTATGTTATCTAAATACACATTATGCATATTATACTAACCTTACCGAGACTCAGAAACGGGAGAGCTGGAACTGGACGCATCCAAGTCCGCTCTCAGGGCAGCAATTTCCGCAGCAGCTTCTGGGTCTGGAAATGGTGTGACTGGATAATTGTAGTAAAGACATCTGAGCTGTTCACAGAGGAATGGCAATGGTCGGCCACACTCTTCCGGTGAGAATAATGTCCTTTTGCTCACGGCTGCAATTTGCATCGTCATACAATGTTTTGACCTGTGACGGGTCATTACAGTACATACAGATACATTAATTTTATACAGAGTGATAAACTGCACTATGGAATATCAAGTTAATCAGTTTGTACATACATACATATAATATAATATGAAACAAAAGGAAAACGTCCATGATGTGTAATGCAGATAAATTGCAAGTACATATACGGTAAACGATGTACATTGTACAGTGTAACAAAAAAGTCCATAGATAAGAATTTGATATAGGTATTTGAAGTGAGTTAAGTTTATGACCTATTGCCTTACACACACATTTCATAATAAATATACAATGTAAAGGATTTTAAAGAAAACTTATCCCCACATCTCACCTACGAACTTAAGAATTGCGTATGTTATACGCAATACATTGGATTGAAAAAATAAAACACAGACAAAGGTCTCATATTATCTACCTCATTACAGATTGTATCTCTATATAAATGCAGCTATTCTCTCATGGTGATGTATATAGTATATACGTAACCGTTTGAAGAAGAAGTGAAATTAAGAAAAGTAAGGCAATATTGCGTATAGCTAACCCGGTGGATGGTGATTGTTTTAGGAAATAGTCGGAAAACGTGGAGTTCAATTGTTCTCCGGAACTCATCCATATCCAGCTGTCTTCTGAACCCAATTTGTTTCCACTTGTCCAATACTCCTTGCCCGAATTCCCTGCATTGGTTGGTTGCAATATATATATATATATATACAAAGTCACAAAAATAAAACTAGCATTGTGTTTTTTCTTCTCATTAATACCTATAAGTAAGTTACATGACTGTAGAAAATTGGAGATCATAAATCAAAATAGAGGCAAGTAAAGTAAAAGATGACGGGTCTCAAGATACCCTTTTTTCCATGCAGTCTCCCCTTCTCATTCGTCAATGGAATCAAATTAAAAAGCAAGAAAGTACATATCTCGTCTTTGACGTCCTTTATGTAAAGGTTTGTGCAGGTGAATATAGCGTACCTAAATAAAACATATCTAAAGCTCTGGTTAAAATATCTACCATATATGTACACAGCAGTGATTTCGTATAGGTATGTATCCAATGTACATGTTCCATGTGATTTGAATCACGTGCATACATATACTCACGTTATATATATACCTACCTTTTTTGATTTTCATAGACTGAATGTGTTAGGGAGCTACCGCATGCTAATATGTATATTTATTTTATACTTTGTCTCATAAATTTAGGAATAAGAAAATTCCCTGAGCTTGTTATGCTATTGCGCGATAATATGATATGATAGTCTGATACAGCCAGTTAATAAAGTAAAACAAAGGAAAAGGTCTTTGGCAGTAATTTGCAAAAGTATCTTGAGAAAAAAAATGAATGAATAAATTGCACATGCAATGGAATGGAATCCTTTTCCCCCTTGAGCATGTTAAAGGTATACAGTAAATAGATGACAAAAAACCGCAAATGGGAGTATTAAATTTATGCTTGTCCTATAAGATACGTATAGCCACACAACACAACATACAATGGCTTAAGGTTGGTTACTCACACTCACACATGAGCTCTTTTGGATTGTAATGAGAAAATTCCAGAGAAATTGTTAGTGTGTACATATAATTATATAATACAAAAAAATATTTTGAGATTTCACAGAGATGACTAACCTTCAATGGTCTTCAAGTACGCAGCTATTGCGTCCACTTCTTCTTTCGTTTCCAGTACCTTCAGTACACAAAACAAAAAAAAAGTGATGCCATTATAGTTCCATGCCTCGATATATCGAATCAATGTGATTAGAAAATATTGAGGAACCTTTTTTTTTGCATAACCGCAAATATTTTTGAATTCTGAAAACTTTATGTACTTTATACATACACAAGCAGAAGACAATGAATCCAAGACAGGATTATAATTAAAGCTTATTAATCATAAAAAGCAGAAATTGTATTTTAACCAAGTAGGTATGTATACTAATTGTATACCTATGCTATATTGAATATAGAGTATTCCAATATCTCTTGACTTTCTTCACTAAAAGTGGCTAAAATGACTATAAAACTTATAGGTAACTAAAAAATATGGCTGTACGTACATATTTTTTTACTGATATAAAGAAGAAAAAAAAGGTTGAAAAATGGTTACCGCGAGTTGTAAACCCAGAGTTCTGCAATATTCATAGGCCAAGTGAAAGTTCAATTGCGGTGCGTAAGGTGATGATGAACTGAACCAGTACTGATTCGAATTCATTGCCACCAACTTGATGTTTCGATTTTGGGCTGGATTTTATATAGCATTGGAAATTTGGGATACAAAAGATTATAAAACATATATATATATATTCCTCAGTATATACTTGTGTGTGGGCACAAGTACAGTGAAACTTTTTGACTTTTTACAGCATAAACACACAAGATAAATGATGTGAGTGACAAAAATGTATACACAAATATAATAATAATAGAGTTTTTAGGTATACATGCTATATATATATATATAAGTAAAATTTTACTATACAAGATGAATCTACATTTACAAAGATGAAGGCAATAAAAAGGTATACATAAGTACTTATATATAAATACTTACAGACAACACATGATACAGAATTTGTAAACTATTGAAGACTTGAATATATATCTTATATATAGGAACAGCAAAGATATATAATCCTGTGAAATGAAACTTGTGAATTAGGAGAGAGAAAAAAATGGATTGAAAGAAAGTTTTACAAGTCTTACCCCTACCTTCTGAGCAGATAACTTGGACAAGAACGATCCACAGAATAGTGGACATCACTTGATGCACACGGACAACCATCCTGTCACCTCTTATTGGTATAGTATATCCACACACGTCGTGTATATAATATGTTATCCGCCTTGAACTTGAGTTTTAATTTTTGTACAAGAGAGAAAATCCTGCGGAGTTGTGTCAATGATCAAGTACGGAGAAAGAGTGAGCTGGACTCGGAAAGATGAATTCAATTCATATAGATAAGAGATGAGAAAAAGAAGATTCGGTTCTACAAAAACTTGAAGGTCTATAGTCTATACTCTATATAATACAGATGTTATTCTATAGTCAGTCTTAGTGCAATTTCATACAAACACACACATAACCCTTTCCAACACATTTGATTCACTTTTCAGTTTTGTTAGTTAGTTAGTTGTGGTGGTGGTGGTCGTCGTGTGAAGAACGAGGTAGAAAAAAGGTATTGGTGTAATTGGTCGCAAGAATCCTTTTACTATAGCTCTAAGGTTCACTTATTACTTTGAGCTCTCAATAGGGAATAAAACAGAGTATTACTAGAACCTAACCGGTATATATAAGTTTCTTTTTCTCTTGCTCTCAAATCTGGAGTTTCCCTATTTCATTACATAATACAATATACAATCGCGTTGATGATGTAGTAGTTGATAAGGCACTATAGAAGATGGTCAGAATGAGAATGAGAATGAGAAAATACAACAATACCTATACTGTATAGGTATTGTATAGGTCCTATACGCACACACGTGTATATAAAAAGTGTAAGTGAAGGGCAATAACTTGGCTTTGGACATAACTTTAGGGAAGGCAGGTGATTACTCCCACTATAGGTATATATATATATATATACATGAGTACTAAACTTACTAACATTTCACAGGTATCTTCTTTAAAAAGAAGAAGTTTTTTGTCTACTCTGTCGAATCCTGCTGCTGTCCCGGCTTGTACATATACTTATTACTTATTACTACTTATAATTTTCGTTACTTCGTTTATTAAGTTTCCATTCACTTATTGTTAGTCCGTCCTAACCCCTCATTGTCTTTTCAGATTGTTTTTCATTCCTATAATATCAATGTGAATTGTATATTTTTAGACTTTTCCTCACAATGATCCATGATGATGATAAAAAAAATAAAAAATCCCTGTAGGTTTATTACACCCAGTCAATGATAAATCGTTTTTAAACATTCTAAAGAAATAATAATTGTAATAACAGTATGATTTCTATTATATACTTATTATAATGGTAATAATACGTATACATACATATCGCTACTACAATTAAATACTTGATAATTTTAATATTATGCCACACGGCACACACACTTCAGTTTTCACCTTTTAGTTTAAGTGTATATGTACTTATCTTTTGTTTACTGTGTGAAAATAAATGGGATTTTGTTTCTGTCAATAAAATACAGTTTCAATTTGTTGAGGGTGGAGGGGATGAGGAAACTTCCATTGTGACATCATGAGAAGTTAATTTTGACCTTACTCACATGCTAACAATTAAGTAACAGTTGTACTACTATGCATTTAAACAAAATAGCATGATATAATTAATACAGATGATTATACTTGCTTGGAATGAGGCTTTAAATTGCATGAAATAGTTCCAAGTATAAAAAATTCAAAGGTTAATATTTTGGAAATGTGTGCATACTGCGACGATTATATAGGGAAACCTTTTGAGAGCCAGAAGATCAGATTCATAATAATAATATAGTATTATCTATTATAGTTAAACCGGAATGATAAAATAACTAATCGTATAGGTAAAATACGTTTTTCTGTTTACCATACTTTATTTTGACAGAGACAAAGATGCGAGGTAGAGATAAATAGATTACTGATGTGAGACAAACAAAAAAAATATGCATACATTATACATGTACGTGATATCCTGATACCCCTAAACACTTTCCTTCACTTTGACCTAATGCTACTGATTAAATTGTAGATATAATCACCTGAATAAAAAATCTGGACAACAACTCGCCTTTCCAGGTAATTATTATTATTGAATGCATGAACACAAAAATGAAAAGGTAGTCTATATACATATAGGAAGAAAACGAGACGGAGAGAGATGCAACATCTCAGATGCATTCAATCTTAAAAGCGAAAGTGCATTCTTCCTTGCTCTACTTTTCCTGGCAATCATCATCTGGTGCGGGAGACAGAGAGCGAGATGGAATAGCTGTCTGACGAGTATTCCTCCTGCATCTCGGTTATAGTGCATCTCATCTCTATTTACTTCTCTCTCTCCCTTCATTCCCTGCACTCCCTTCATACTCATAACATAACTTTAATCTCATAAAAACAAAACTATACCTATATACTACTATCCTGAAAAGTTCAATGTAAATGATGGCATGAATGTTAATATGAGATTCACAAGAGGGAAACGGCATCACAAAAAAAAACTAATGAACATCGGTGCCGATATTTTTACTCAGCCAAGGGCTGGAACGTGTAATATTTTCGCATTCCTCAAGTTTAACAACTGGACAAGCACAAAAACTAGTGGAGCAAGGAAATTCTTTTTCTCATTTTGTCTGCTACCCCATACACACAAGTCTATAATGTCTAGTCATTTTATCGTGAAGAAGAAAGAAAACATGATAAGATTTCAAGCTCTCTGAAAACGTATGCTCAAATTTTTATAAATGCATAAATATTTTATCAACACAACGAACGTTGTATATAGGTATACACATAGTTTCTCTTCCCATTTGTGTTATATTTCATTGAAACAATTGTGGTATGACAAGACAAAAACGTGAAAGAATACCAGTGTATTACATGAAGTATTAAAGGATATTTTATTTTAATGCAGTACACAGAATGGAATGGAATACGAAAGTCCTAACTTACATCTTATTCAGTTTTTAAAAATTGAAAATGTTAAACTGGAAATAGACTCAACTAACTAGTAGAAAGTATAGTTGGTAGAAACTATATATTTGAAAATGATTGCTGACTCAGCAATGCTGAGCGACTTTGACTATTATTTTATAAGAAGATGTGATGAATTAAAATTTAAAGTTGTTTTTTTGAAGTGGAAAAAGTTAAACTGGAAATAGACTCAGCTATAACTAGTAGAAAGTTGGTAGAAACTATTTGACAACTAACAAGTCACTAAAAATGCTAGCTGTGCAACACACATGTGGAGTCGACCCGAAAGTTTCGGGCTCATTATCTACATAGCTTTTACTCATTTACATTTACATTTACAAGGCACCTCGCCGGAAAGTTTCCGGCAGAAACACATGGGATCTGAGTCTTGTTATATAATTTTGATTGTCCTACGGAAACTAGATTTAATTCGAATCCAGGATCAATACAGGATAGACAAAAGATATATTATGTACATAGTAAAAAAATTCCAAAAGAAATGAGTATATAAAGTCTTGTGATCTATCTCTCTCTTCTCGTTTTTTGTCGAGTTTCAGAAGATTGTGTAGGGACTTCACGTGACATGGTCAAACGTAATCATGATGAAACTCTACATGCAATGTATAGAGGATCTTCAAATTTGTCAGTTAAATAGATTCAAAGACAGGAACAAAACAATAATAATCAAATAATATATGATTTAACTTTGTGTGTTGAGTGTGTGAGAGTGAATTCGTGTAATCGATGAGAAAATTTAATTGAATCGAGTTTGAGAATGATAAAGAGTCAACAGTCAATGTAGAAATATGAGAATTGGTAAAGGGAAAATGAGTATACATATAAAAATCAGAACTGCTTAATGAATTGTATGTAATCGGTGCAGAGTGCATAACATGATGTTATTAATGTTAGTGTGTGCTATCATGGCCTGACTTCCTCACTATAGTCACACACGTGTTCTATATTTTATGGATACACTGTTCAAGTTCACTTTCGCTTCTCCAATTTCCATTTACATTCCTCACTCACTCACTACCTCGCTTTATGTCCATTTGAATAACAAGACAGAGCGAGATTAAAAAGGAATTATATTTATTACTTTACAAGAAGTTTCTCATGTGAGTACCTATATAGTCAGTGCTTTAATGTAATCGATAAATGTTAGAATTGCGAGACAGACAGTGGGCTAGGGGCAGTTGTCGTCTCTCGTCATTTTCATGTTAAACTGTAGTTAAAAAATATTTGAATTTGTTGTTTGTATGTAGTTTTATCGTTAATTTATCGTTAATTAATGTGTAGTTTTCATTCAACTCAAGAAAATTAGCCGTTAGAATGGGGAGCGATTGGAATAAGTAAATACAAAATTACTCCCAGCTAAAATCCACTATTTAATTGACTTACTTTGGAGGTGAGCTGTCTAATTCAGAATTAGTAATTCTATATTTACATGAGTATATATTGTACAATTAATTTTGATTTTAATTGTAGGTGTTGCAGCATTATGGCCATTTGTTCAAGTATTCGGTCGTCAACTGGGAATTACGGAATTGAGTACTGGTGTGATATTTACAGTGGCCCCAATTGCTGGCATTATATTTAATCCATTGTTTGGAGCTTTATAGTTATAGCGGACAAATTTCGGATAAAAAATAAATTATTTTCGAGTTTTATCGTATTCAATATCATGGCGTTCCTCGGATTTGCTTTCCTTCCGTACATAAACAAAGAGCATACAGAACACTCAATTTCAACCAACTGTATATGACTCCACTACTTATTCGGCAAGTGCTCTTTTACTAGTCAATAGTCAATCACTCCTCAATCTCGAGTAACATTTCCCAGATCCAAACGGCGCCGACAGTGACGACGACTCCAGATATTTTCGTACTTATGACTTACACCTCTCATATTTATTGGTATTACGCTTTGTTGGTTCTGGGAGGTTGAGTCTCCACTTTAATAGCAAACCGAGACATATATATACGTATATATATATATAATTGCCAAAGACATGATCAAAAATAACTAGTGCTAATCTTTACCAGGAAATGGTTGAAATTTCTTCAAGGTTCAATAGCTGCAGTTCAATGTCTAGTGGAGATCCCCATATTCTATCTGCCTGGGAAAATAATTAAAAAATAACTGGGGCATGTCAACTGTTTTAGTTTAGTAATGGGAGTTTTTGGTCTCCGATTCTTACTGTATACAGATTTTCAGTCGTGGCGAAGCCATGGTTCTCATCTTGCCCGTAGAATTATTTCAAGAGCTCTCACTTATGGAATTTTCTACTCGACAATGGCCTCATATACATACTTGTACATATTGCTAATCCTCCTGGAACTGGAACCACGGTTCAGAGTATCGTTACAGCTACTTTTGAAGGGATCGGTAAATGCAAAATAACTTTCCATAATGGATTCCCATTACTCATTACACGTCAATATATAGGTACAATCTGTCTTTATACAATTAAAATATGTACATATAGATAGGTGTGGGAGTTGACAGTTTAATGTGCTGGAGCTCTCTTTAAAATATTCACTGGACGAATCGCTTTCCGATTATTTGGAGTCATGGCATTTGGCATTGGCCTCATGTTTAATTCATGCCCTTGTCATGTATGTACTGTATCAATAAGGAATCCAAACTACATGAATTCCTACTAAAAGTAATATATATTCATCATAATTTCAGTCATAATAAGTCGCTTTATCGTGAGATTACTTAGATTATTATTATCTCTATATTTTCTTTATTGATTCAGAAAATCAAAATAGTGAAGTCGTAGAGCGACAAGAGATGAAGACGCCTGCCTAAAAATTATCATCATTAACTTTAAACTGTTAAACAAAGACTTTGTAAAAACTGAAAACCCGAAAAGCTATTATAAAATTATTTGTAGGTACATATGTACATGCATATGTTTATGTGTATGTACATATATCATCATTGAGTCAATTGTCTTTGACAATTGACAAAAGAAAACAATTCAATGAGAAAAAACACAGTTAAAACAGAATATATGCACAACTTTGTATAAAAAAAGTTCCTTATTTTGTTTGTGAAATTAAATTGTGATATACGCTTCCAGCTTTAAATACTGGCATTGTTGTATGTCGGATAAGTCTGACTGGATAAGTATTTCGGAATTTAAAAACTAAAAAAAAGCACATTCGATTTGTGTCATTTCGGCAGTCTTGTTTTTCAAGAGATATTTGGGGCCCCAAATTGGGGCCAAGTGATAATCGTATTCGAACATAAATATTGCGCCTTCCAAACAGCGTTGTATGATTCTGGGATCGATTGTATGTTAAAGGCATAGGAATCACCTCAGGAATTAGTAGGAACCATACAACACTGCTTCCAAAGCATTGAGGGAAGATTAAAAATCTACTTTTTAGAAAATTATCAAAAATTTCGTGAATGTTGATTTTTATGAGTGGAAAAAGTTAATACTTTATATTATTGTTGATTCCCGTGTATTCTTTTTGATCGTTAATCACATCACATATTGAAATAAACTCAAAATGGGAAGAAAGAAGAAGAAACAGGCAAAGCCTTGGTGCTGGTCAGTGTCTTGTACACATTATTCTTTTAAGATTGTTTTAAGATTTCAACATTCCAATAATTTTCCGTTTATAATCATTATTTATAATTAAACCTGTGTTCAATGAATTAAAAATGGTTTGTTACTATTTCGTGTAGGTATTGTAACAGAGAATTCGAGGATGAAAAGATTTTAATTCAGCATCAAAAAGCTAAGCATTTCAAATGTCTTGTATGCCATAAAAAATTATATACTGGTCCTGGACTTATAATTCACTGCATGCAGGTAAAAAAATACCCTTTTTGGGTGTAAATTTCACATCTTTGCTTGTAGTATTTTGTAAATACTGCGGTATACCGTATGTAATATGTTCATGAAATAATAAGAAATTAAAATTGTATTTGTTTCTTTTTTTTATTACTATTTTTAGGTGCACAAGGAGACCGTAGATAAAATACCTAATGCAATGCCACATCGTAATAATATAGATATTGAAATTTACGGTATGGAAGGAATACCAGATGCAGATTTAAAAGAACACGAAGAACAGCGAAAATCTGGTGGTGGAAATAAACCTACTTATTCGAAAGATGATTCTTCTGATGATGATTCAACCAGTTCATCAAAAAAACAAAAACTTGACTCACCTGTTACACCATTACAACAACAACCAGGAGCTGGTCCTCCTATGTTTCCTCATCACATGTCCCCTGGAATGCCGATGAATCCAATGGGTGGTCAAATGCCTCAACAGCAACATGGCCCAACTAATGGAGCTCTTCATCCTCAAATGCCAATGCCAGGGATGCCAGTTCAAATGATGATGGGTCATCGAATGCCTATAAACATGATGCCCATGCAAATGCCGAATGTATTTCCAGGAAATCCATACATGAATATGAATATGAATCCAGTTCAACATTTACAAATGCAACAACAAATGGCCATGGCCAATCCAATGATGCAGGGTATGATGATTGGACCTGGACCCATGGGAGGCCCGAATGGAAACCCTATTTTTCTTCCGCCTGGTATGCAATTTCAGCCACAAGCTGCAATGTTAGCTCAACGACCTTTATTCCCGGCTGCTGCACCTGCAATGGTTACAGCTATTGCTGCTACCACAGTGGTAATTGAAAATATAAAACATTTAACATAATATCATCACATTTTGTATTTACATGTATGTGCTCTGATGAGCAAATAATAATTTTATTAATTTTGTACATGAAATTTTATTGTAGGATTTAACAACTGCTGCATCAACAATTAGTTCCGATTTAAAACCTGGATTACTATCATCTGCAACTTCAGTCACTCCAAGCTCGTTACCCGCTACTAAACCGACCCTATTTCCTGCTTACGGGTGAATTTTTACATTTATATTTATCAATCTGAATTTTTTGCATGTATTTGTTACCACACATATTATTATGATTAGGGATAATTATTGAAGATAAAATATTTTTAAATTTAATTAAATTTTTTTATATTGTTTAAATATTAGTAGTAGTGCTCCAGCTTCGAGTCAAAGTGTCCCTCCTCCTCAAGAAAAGTCTGAACCAAAGCAGCAAGTGACACCCATGATAGCTCCTCCTGGGGCTGGATCAAAGATTATTCACCCACCAGAAGATATTTCCTTGGTACATATACGAAGAGCTCATATAAAACTTGTAGTACATGTACATTATTGTGTTGTGCTTTTTTGAACGAATTTATTTTATTTGGTTTTAGGAACAAAGGAGAGCTGCAATGGTCAAGTTACGTCAACCGAAGGCAATTTCTCACTCCATATCAGCACCACCCATGTTAAATCCAACACCTCTGAGGTCGTTTTGATTTCTCTTTATATTTTTGTTTTTGTATTTAAAAATGAACTCTATATGAATATGAAATAGTGGTTTCACCATTATTTATCATATATTTATTATGTAATTTATTTACATTGATATTTTGATATGTACCATAGCTTCCTTGCTACATTTGATTAATGTGACCTCAGAACTTTGTATTTGTTGTAAGTTACGGTCAAAATAACATTGAGTTATTGTTGGACTTGACTAAATTCAGATTTGTATTATTATAATAATAGCATAGGTGTATATATCTTTTCTCTTAAGCATATAAGCACAATAAAGTTCAGCGAGGGAATAGAGTAGGACACGTTTTTTTTATTTGTCCATGTATAGTGAAATTTTCCGTGTATCCTGTTTATGTGAATAATAAAAGTAAGAGTTACACCAGGGATTTATTTTGTTTTCAAAGTATTGTACGATATGATATTAAAGAAATTCAGGCTATCAAGGCATTAAATTTACCCAAAACATTCAGGACTCTGACTTTTTACCTGAGACTTTTCTTGTATCAGTTATTAAACAAAAACAATTCGATGAAAAGAACATCCATTGGAAGTCGATTGTCGAATCAAATTAATGTCTCGAACAAATTTGAAAATAATAATGAATAAAATGAAATTTTACAAAGATATATATGGGTCCTAATCTCCAATGATAACACTTTTGGTTTGAAGGGGTCAACAAACCAAGGATGTGTACTAAATGAATGGATGAAAACAAAAACTGGATATTTTAACGATTCATTTAGTATTTAAGTTTATTTTGAAAACTTGTTCCGACAAAAACTAGTTTTCGGGTAAACACTCAGCTTTGGGGATTTTTATGCACTTCAACAATATTTTACCTAAGTATATGTTGCATAATCACATTTATGTATATAAATACGTATTATTATTATAATTTTTACTTCTAGTAATATTGTAACATCAAAAAATTGACCAGTCTATATTGTGTTCATTCAACTCATTATCAGTGTAAAACTTAAACTGTAAATACCTGTTTGTTTGCTTTAGACATAACAAGCTTGACGTAATAAGTAGAACTTTTAAAGTTATCCCTGACGGAACGGGTTTCTAAAATTATTTTACAGAAAGGTTTTAAGTATTTGAACAGGTAGAACAAGTGAAAATATAGGTTTCCGAGAGAGCCAACATTTACAAAGCGTATTCAAAAAGTATCGTACAATTAGGAATTGAAAATTTTCAAAGACAAAGAAGTGTATTTTGATCCTTTCTTTTGGTATTGGGATATAACGATGCACTGTCGCGTGCGTAATAATTAATAAATAACAGACAATTTCCTTTTCATCAAAATACTCTTCCACTTAAACCTTCATGACGAGAGATACATAAACTTGGCGAGAATATCAAACATTACACACAAAAAACCTCTGAGTGTGTTTTAGTTTTGGAAACGTACATAACTATTATAACAAAGACAAAAATCACGTGCGAAATCATTAGAAAATATTTATAAATGTAATTAAACTAAAATTAAATGTGTCATCCTATGTACAAAACAAATGACGAGCATTTGTAAACTTATAAATGATCTTGCTCAGAATAACAGGTAGCAGTCGGTAAAGAGAGAGGGAGAGACAGAGATTCGACGTTAGATTCAATATATAGGGATAAGATACTCCGATATTTTACTTTCGTCTTGATTTTAATTTTGTGATTAATTTCATCATTTCCAAACCCACCAATGGATTATCAGATGGGACCTAGTAATGATTTGATTGAAATGAATTGATAATTAATTTCATATTTCCTCATTCGTTGGGCAAGGAAAATTATGAATTAGTATTTAAATGTACGTTTCATAACTTACCATGTGACCTGCTTTCAAAATCCAGTAGAATGAGAATGTTTTAAAACTCTTTGTGAAAGCTTCAGTAGAATTGTTGAGCATTATGGGTTGACGACTTGCTTTTTTCCACATAGGTATTCCAGGCCATGATAGACGCTCGACCCAACGCGTTGTTCCTGTTATCAAAGACATCACATGGTTTATTAGAATACAAGTAGATTAAATAAGAATACTTTGCATGATGATGACATTGATGATTATAGAACATTTAATATTTCCGTATTTACCCATCGTATCGACAATCAGATCAAGCTGGCCGTTGTAAACGTTAACTGCCAAAGGTGTATTGATCAAGAGACTATCTACAATTCTATCCACAGGTCGCATGAAGTCTTCTGCCAAGGCGTCGAATACCAAAGCACTTTGTCCACCCCATGATACATTTGCTGGAATTATGCCTGCAAAAAAAATCACACTAATATTATGACAAGTTGTACATACTTATTATGAACGAGAGGAAATTCATCAAACATGACAGTTTTCCTTACGTAATGTCTCCTTGATTTGTCCGTTCATGAGCGCCGAAAGTGGATCTGAATGGTATCTACAGAGGAATACATAATGTAAGTACCAATATGAATATGTAAAGCAGATATGCAAATTGAAGATCTTAATTTTTTAATTTTGAAGACTACTTACTTGGCTAAATGCTTTACTCCGATTTTGAAGGGCGATTTCTCCAAAGGACCTTTGATCGTTGAAGGAGTTTCTCCTAGACTTGCTAACCACTGAGAAGATGAGAATGAGGATGACGGATTCTCAGTCTCCATAATATTATAGAAGCTGACGCCATTCGTCTCTCTCGCTATGATCGACTCTGTTTTATCCCACAGTACAGTCGCTCCTTTGAAATCCGATTTTGCCAAAGCCTCTCGAACACTGTAAGCTGTGACCGATCATCGATCATTAAGTAAATAAATGATATATTTTTCAATTTACCGTAAAAACTGAATCGATTGGACTAATCCAAGAATGATTCACCAACACTTATATTACCTGACTCGTTGATAGCACTAAACCCAGAGTTATCCACTAGAGACTATAATAATATAATAATTACTCAAATATAACATAAGCACATAGATCAAATGTATCAATAATATTATAGAAGTATCTCATTTACCGTCGAGTATAAATAGGGTGCCCACTGGGATGAATTGAAAAGAAAAAACAGATTTGTATAATGACGCACCATTCGTACATATTTTTAAAAATTATACTCTTTTTTGTAAGTAACTTGTAAGTAAACAAGTGATATATTTTTTCAATTTACAGTTAGCACCGAGTCGATGGGGCTTATCCACGAATCACCTAAAGCTATTCCTTTCAAATTTGCTTTGATTTTACCTTTGGTTATTTGCTGAAAGACGGATCAAGAGAAACAAAACCCAACGTCATGAAAAACACTTTACATACAGATTAAGTTATGTCTACTACCGTGCATCATTATTGTGAGCAAGTTGGATCTTTCAAATTAATTTATGTATACAGGACCTACCTTTTGCAATCTCAAGGCAAACTGGGCTGCCATTTTACCTCCATAACTTTCCGAAAAAATATATAAGGGTACAGCTTGAAATTCGGGTACTTTTTGCAAGAATTTGGATATGAGAACCATTAAATCTGCAGCAATTTGTGTATTATTTCTGCACAAGAGTTTTGTATCATTGACATAGCTAAAACCGGACCCAACTGGATTATCAACAAATAGGATATTTGTATAGTTAATCCAAGAATGGCTTCGATTTTGAAGATTAACGTCCACCGGACCAATTTCCATAAAATTTCCATAGCCAGTCGACGAAGCACCTGGCCCTCCCTGTAGCCAAAGAACTAAAGGCTTTTTTGTATAATCTTCTGTCCCAGTTGTATAGTACAGCCACCAAAACATATTTGCTCCAGTTCGGACTTCCGCATATCCCCATGTTTGCTTTCCACTATTTTTAAGAAATGCTCCTATAAAAAAAGATGGTATAATCGCCACATGAAACTTTCATCTCAATCTATACATATATAATCACAGAAGGTATATATCATTTAATTCCAATGACCGTTTATATATACTTGCACACATTACTAGTTTACAAACGGAATAACTTACCTTGTACAGAGGGAGAATTTTGACCCAGGAGGAAGATACATCCTAACGATATTATCCAAAAATAAAGTGCCATGGCTCTTTTCTGTATGCAACTTTCCCTTATAATGTGTAATGTCTTTCAATTAGTAAACTATGTACTTTGGCCTCTCCGAATCTTTGGAAATCTGTAATATGGTTAACAAATGATAAATATCTTATTTAATATAAATAGGACGATGCTACAAAACGTAAATCGTATGTCTTTTGTACATTGTACACAATAACTTCTCAACAACAGATTACATGTTCATTGTTCATGTTATATGAAAAATAATATGCATACGAATAATTCATATGTATAATAATATAGGTAGTGTATTGTAGGTACAAATAACGGTAAAGTGTAAAATGTATACTTATGTACAAAATTGTCAAATTGCTTACCGAATTAAGGAATTCCTTCCAAATTACTTGCTTGTTTAAAAATATGAGGAGAAATACTCATTTGTTATGATTTGTACTTTCATGCACAAAACTTCTTGAGTGAATTGTTTTGTGTATCCTATATTCCTGTATGTATAAGTATATAGTCACATTATTTTTCTGTACTGTGGGAAGAGAGTTCGATTAAACTATTTGAATAGAAAGTTCATGAATCATATGATTTGAAACATATTTACTCTCCTCCTCCTTTATTTAAGTATATACAACTTAAAACGGATTAAAAATATCAAATGTCTATTTTAACTATTTCAACATTGCAACAGAACCTGCAGCGTACTTTATAGTTGTGCGTATGTGAAGTATTTTCTTTCCTTGAAAAACTACATGCATATGTATATAATATATGTAGCATGATTCATCCTCATGAGAGTTTAGTATGTACATATATCGACTCACAATCAGTCATGTACTATGCTCGTTTTCTTCAATTGTGTACAGCTGAGCGATCACAGTATACACACACTACACGTGACTACACAATATATCCAGTTCATTTTCATTCATTCGTATTTCTTATATAACATACATGCATGCACAGACAGAAATTCTGTCACAGAAAATGCGTTGGTCAAATTTAATGCCAGGACCTTGTGACTGTGACTAGCTCAAAATGCATTAAATTAAATGATAATCACTAAACTAATTAAATACGGGCATGCAATGTAATTTATTCTTTGTAAAATATCAAATAACTTTTGATGTATTTTCTTTCGCCACATGCAATCGCGTTGAATCACCTAAATTGATAGTCGATCTGAGCATTTATTCAAAGTGTGTATAAAATATACATAAAAATAGACAATCTCACATTGTACCTAAGTAGAAACAGCATTGTAAATAAGTCATAAATGTACAAATATATCAGAGTATTTTAACAGAATGACAGCATATCAATAATAAATTTTTTTAACAGTTATACTGTTATGTTATATGATATCTACATACCATCTAGATTTCTAGAATTATATCCTACTGAAAAAATGAATCGGTAATACTGGTCAAAAAAAGTAAATGATTACAGATATACAGTCTCTCAAAAACAAAATGTTTAAAAATTTGATTAGGTAAGTAATCCCATTTACAAAATAATCTAAAAAATATCAAAGTCAATAAAATAATTGTACATATTTTTTGTGAAGAATTATCTGTTGTCTTCACTTTTTTAAACAAGAGGAACTTACTGTGGAGAAAAAAGCATGTCTTCATCGGAATTCGGGTTTGAGTCGCCAAATTCCTTGGCCATCGACTCTACGGAATGAGCAAAGTTTATTCAACATTTCCTTGAAAAGGGGAGAGTCTTTTGAAGGAAATTTGCTGGAAAATTCAGCTAAAAGTTCATTTGTTGATGCTTGACCTGCAAATTTAAATTAGAGACGTAATAATTATTATCATTATTTCTCAATGCTTTCATTATTCTTTTAAATGATAACTTCAAACGTTCTACAAGTTCATTTAGATTATGAAGTCTAATCATCTAGTCTGTACATACGAGTAGATGTGATTACTCCGTGAATAATTTATTTTATTTTATTGAATTAATAAATGTACAAAACTATTTTACTGACCATCGACTGCAGCTCGAAACGCTAAAAATTCGCGAATTTCTCTCAGCATTTCAACGTGTTCCTCACTGACATGGTCTAAATTTTCTGGACGAGGTATGCCACCTTGATTCTCAGCACCTGATACTCCTGTTTCGGCTGAAAGCGATATAATAGGACGCTTTCTTGCCTTTATCGCCGCGATCAAATCTGCTGATGATGTGGACTCACAATCATTAACTGATGTTAGCCCACCAAAATAAGATTGTGGCTCAGGTTCAGCTTTAGGCTTTGAAGTAACTGTTGCAGGTTTACTTGGCCCAAAACGAGGTCTAAAGAAATCAATGTATTTTAAAAAATTAGAGTAATGATCAGTAATGAATTGACAAATTATAAAAAAATATGAATTGATTTTAAATTAACATTTTTATAGCCATACTTTTTCTTGGGAGGAGGTGCATCCCGTATAGCACCATTGTGTCCAGTCCAAGTAACTCTACCAGTTTCAGGAGCCCAACCTAAATTAAAAAACCAACAATAAAGATAAGACATGGAAAGTTAGGTATATATATAATGCACGTACATGTGTGTGCGAACACGAAGAATTACTAACATTGCTCTCGAGACCGTTTCAGGACCTTGACAGCATCTTCAGCAACGCGTTCTGCTTCTTTCTCCACCAGTAAGTAATCCGGTTCGTTCGTCTCCAATACCTTATCATGTTTAATTGCGGCTTCTACTCCGGATTTTCGGAAAAGTTTTCTCAAAACATAATCATCTTGTTCAGTTGAAACATTATGATCCTCATCATTTCCCTTTTTATCACTGGTGTCGGTTTTCTGTTTCACAAGATTTGGAATGCCTCGAAATTTTCCGGAAGATTTTTCTCTGGGTTTTCCAGTAGATTTTTTCTCAACTTCGATTGACGAGGACTCCGTTTCATTATTATTACTCGTCTTACTGCGTTTTCGTCGTTTTAGAGCTCGCATATTAATGGATGAATTAGTACCAGCAAAAATTGCCTCTGTTTCAATTCCCTTTTCTAATCCTTCATTGAACGAGAACAAGTCTAGCATATCATTACTCTTGAAGAGACGCTTCTGCTTGGGATCTTTTAGAATTCGATTTGTGAGGAATTGCTTGTAAACTTGAAACGAAAAGTACAAAAGAATGTGTTAAAAATTAAGTTTCACATATCTAGTTATTTTTGCATATGCTAAATCGTTTTAGCATATTAAGTATTTTCCGTGTCGTCCTTTTACTATATTTACAAATTTATATATGCAAACACCTTGGCGATGGAATATCTTCTCTTCAATCGTACCCGAAGTTATAAGACGGTAAATAGTCACTTGTCTTTCTTGCCCTATTTTTAATTACAAAATAAAGCATGATAAGAAATAATATAATAACGATAGCAGTATCTAATTAATAATGAATTATCAATTCTACAATATTATGGTTTGTTATTGGTCACCTATTCGCCAGGCACGTTCACGTGCTTGTAAATCTGTTGATGGATTCCAATCTGGATCAAAAATAATAACGCGATTTGCTCCAGTTAGATTGATGCCTAAGCCTCCCACTTTGGTCGTTAAAATAAAGACGAATATGGACGGATCCTACAGAAATGATTAAAATAACAATTACAAATATTATTATTGTACTTTGAATTGGTTTTATCGATTACTTAAAATACTGTATCATAAAATAGTAAGGGTTCTTGTGTTCTTTACCTCGTTAAATCTTTTAATTAAAGGCTGTCGAGATCCAATGTTAGTTGTTCCATCTAATCTAACATATGAATAATTCTTCTGCTTGACAAAATTCTCCAAAATACACAGCATCTAAAAATAAGAGTCATTCGTAAAGTCAGAACATATACATTGAAATTCTTATTTACATAATTCGTAGATTTATTTGAAGCTCACCTGTCGACTTTGTGAAAATAACAGCACTTTATGATTTTGCTTATGCCATAACTTCAATAATGTTTCAAGGACAACCATTTTTCCAGATTTAGACCAATGTCCAAAAGAATCATTCGGGTCCAAATCAATATCAGAATCAGAAAATTCTCCTTCTTCTGGCTCGCTCACATCCGGATTTAGACTATGATATGAACTCGGAAGACTAGAATCAGCCGTTGCTCCTTTCATCAACTTTGCTTTGACTTTAGGCACTCGATGTTTCTTGATCTTTGTGGACTTGATTAATTTTGGGCCGCCATCAAATAAATGAGGGTGATTGCAAATTTTTCTCAAATTTATTAACCCCACAAATAAATTGAAGCGTCCTTGAACAATTGAATTAATCTCCTTAGAATTGATATAGTTGATGTAGCAAGATTTCTGTTCTGGTGTCAGTTTACAAAATAAAACTTGTTCACTCTTTGGGGGTAGATTCAAGTGAGTTTTCACATCTTGCTTTAGTCGCCGTAATAAATAAGGATTTATTATATCTCGAAGAACAGTTGCACACTTGAAGGCTGCTGCAACCTACAATTAATATGTACATACAAAACAAGTTTTAACATTCTGATTATTATACACGGAAAAATAGTGCTTATACATTCTTTCGTTGCACATATGCAATATTAAAAATATTAATAATGAAGGCAGACCTGAATGTCAGATGCATTGGAATAGCCGCCCTGCGTTATAGGCACAGCAAATTGCTCCATAAATGCAGGTAAAGTTCCCAACTTTCCAGGAAACACGAAATCAAAGAGGGACCAGAGCTCTTTTAAATTATTCTGTAGGGGTGAGCCTGAGCAAATAATTCGATGGGCTGTTGGGATTTGCTTCACAGCCAACGTGACTTGAGCATCAGGATTTCTAATTTTATGGCCTTCATCTAGTATGACATAATGCCAATTATGCTTCAAAATTTCGGATTGACTATGTACTATTCCTATGTAAGATGTAATTAGAATCCCATTATTTGCTGCAACGGAGCGAATCAGTCCTTCCTTCGAACCTATATAATGAGTTAAAATTAAAAATTAAATCATACAAGTAAATTGTACACGTGTGTATACGCATTTTCCATAAAATGACAGAATTGAACCCACTAACCTGAGTACAATCTAATTTTTACATTGGTAAAAGTTAATCTTAATTAAGGTTAAAGCATTTGTAGAATTACCTGAGTAAGAACCCGATTCATGTAAAATTACTACACGGAAGGGCGGCCACCAGGTGTGAAACTCTTTGACCCATTGATGCATGACGGTAGCTATTATTTCAATTATCATTATCATATTGTTTTTTTTCAATTGTATTTTAATTTAACACACAGAAAGCCATGAGTTGAATTTCTAAATAGTTACCTGGACACACAACTAACGTAGGACCAAGTCCTCTGAACCTGGAAATTAAAATATGAAAAACACACTCTTTAAAATCTTCCATTTCATTCATTCCTTTCAAAAATATTAAAACGTAGGTTTCCCATGTCATAATACATAAAAATAAATGTATATATAAAAAAGCTCACTTCGAAAAGCGAAAGAGGAGATTTGAACAAGAAACTCCTGCGAGAAAAGCAATGATTTGAATTGTTTTGCCTAAACCCATTTCATCCCCTAAAATTCCTCCACAATTCTTTTGATGGAGCTCCCACAGCCAACTTACACCAACCTATATATAATCTTTAAATTGTTAACTGTTTTATTTATTTCCACATTTCCATGCAATCATCTCTGCGAAAGAAAAATGTATATACACATAAATTGTATGGACGTGATTTTGAGTTGATTACATATCCCTGATGAAGGTCAGTCATGAAAAGTGTTTCGTATTATTCTTATATTTATTTTGATTTCGCAATAATACATGTGTAATATAATCATGGTTACAACTTGTAACTGTACTACGTGTAAATACATCATGAAAAATAAATCCGAAAAATATTTCGCAACCGTACTTTACTATGTACAAAAGGAAGAGAATCAGCAAAATTCGGAAGTATTAAAACGCCATGAGGGAATGTTTCAAGTTTTGTTCATAAACTGGCCTTAGAGATGCATGAACTCTCTCTCTCTGATGTTAATCTTCGATTTCTCTCCTCATCTATACAACAATAAGAATTGGAAAGATCTCAACCTCAAAAATCTCCCCAAGTCTCGGATCAAATTAATCAATGGTGATATCACCAGCCGGAATTTAACATCACAGCGTAGTTTGACACTTCCCGCAACCTCTTTCGTCGTCAATTAAATGAAAATTATGATCCTTTGTGACCCTCTACATTATCACATTGAAGAAGAAGAAGATGAAGATAATACAGACCATTAAGTGATTTATATTATTCCATTCTTATTATGCATTATAACGAATGAATGTACTATTGTTTAGTACCACGTAGATCTACTTTATACATTATAACCATGATTATATTACATGTATTGCGAAAATCAAAATAGATATAAAAATAATACGAGACACTTTTCATGACTGACCTTCATCAGGGTATGTAATCAACTGAAAATCACGTCCTCGAAGCACGGTCCTCTAACCTCACCTTTTGATAACTGTACAAGGAAAAATTGAAATTATTATTCATTATGACTGTTGTTTCATATATTTGTATTAACATGTTTTAAAATGTCATATCATTATGGGCAAAACTCACTCATAAAGACTGTCCCAAACCTGAATAGGAATTTTGCAACCCCCTTCGATTTCATGAAAAGTACCAGTAAATCTAGTTTCGTTAGCTTTCCACTCTTGAACTCTCTTTTGGTAGGACTTAAAATCACCATCATCACCTTCTTTTTTGTCTGTAAATATTAATATTAAAATAAGTATATTTATAATATGTAATTTTACAAACCTTAAAAAATGTCGACATTTTACATTTATGTGTATCAAATTTGTATTACATCGTTTTGTAGCAATGGGTCTTTTAGAATCTTCATCACTAAAATCCGAGTCATCCGTATTAAGCTCTTGGTAAGTCACTTTTCTTTTTCCCTTTGGTCGAGTTGACTCTGCCCTCTTCGATTCTTCAGGTTTCCAATCATCTATTGTATTTCAAAAAATTATGTACATTGCTTACTATTCTGTGAATTGTGTACAAGACAATAATATCCTGATGACCGTACCGTCCGAATCTTGAGGAAGTGGTTCATAATCGCTATCTTCTTCAGCGTTGAGATACATACTTGTAGTTTCACCCGACGACTTTCCAGGCTTTTGTCTATAAGCTCTATAAATTGAAACCCAAAAGGGATTTGTAATCAAAATTTATGCTTTTAGTTTTACAATGGTAATATTTAAAAAACTTGAATAAAATAAGCAATAACTATGCATCTTCTTTCAACCACTGTGACATTAATTATTTCTATTACCCAGGATCAGTGCTCGTTTTTGTTCCAACAGGCGGTTTCTGTCGTGGCTTTTTAGGAAACATTACATCATATTTTAAAGCTTTAGTTTCTGAAGATTTCGACTGTTTACTACTTGATGCCTTCGAACTACCAGCGTTCAAGGATGTTCGTTTAACTTTATCAACAGTTTTATCTTTCGGCTTAGGATGTGTTGTTTTATTTGAATCTTTTTTCCAATTCTTGTCAAGTGCTTTCTGAGAATTCAAGTACGTCGTAAAGCTCAAAAATGATGATCTGAAACACAAACAAAGAAAAACATTGAAATCAATCATGAATTATATTTAAATACTTATAAACCTAAGTATATCATACAAATTAATTAATAGACTAATTTAAACATACTTTGGTCCTCCTTGAGTGCGTTCTATAACCTTTCCAAACGGGGTCATTTCCCCAGTTCTAATTTGACGTTCTTTTTCTGATTCAACTTTTTCCGTAGGCTCTCCTTTAGTCAATGATAATAATTGAGATGAAGAAATTTTAGTCTGTTTACTTCCTGCGGGAGTGAGCGTAACATTTTCTGACGGTTGATCGGACTTTTTAGACTGTAAAACTTGTCTTAAAATACTACTTGAACTAGGCCACTCAATTTTTAAAGGACTCTTTTCCGCTACTTGCACACTATCTGATTGATCGTCATTTATATTATCATCGACATTGACTAAAGAGGAATCTTGATCTGGTGTAGTTTCGTCATCATTTTGTTCTTCATCTGGTTGAGAAAGTTTATTAAAATGTTCTTCTAATTTGGTCATTAAATCCTGCTCAAATGTTCCAGCATCAATAGCACTTGCTCCAAGTGACAAGAGAACATCTTCATCTCCCAATTCATCATCATCTTCAATAGACTGAATAGACTCCATAGTTATTGTCGTAGTTGATCAAAATTCCTATAATATGGAATATATATAGACAATAAGATTAAAATCAAAGTAAAATCATGTCATAACTAGTCATAAGAATGCAATAAGAATGAGAGTTTGTAGATTTTATACACACAGAGATACAATACACTTAACTTTAAGTATAAATACTTATGACAGATCAAACAAAATAATGTTTGTTTGTTGTCACATTATAGCCATGATATAACCATGATTATATTACACATGTATTGTGAAAATCAAAATAAATATGAAATATAAAAATAATACAAAACACTTTTCATGAGACTGACCTTCATCAGGGATATGTATTATAATCAACTCAAAATCACGGCCGCTAATTTATTGGATAAATACTTAATTCACAAACAAAACATTAAGTCCAAGAAATAGAATCTACACATTTAAATATCTGACAAATAAACTAGACACGGTGTAATTCTGAATTCATGGAATTTTATATTAAAATATTTTTATGAATTTTATCTCGCGAATTGCGAATGGAGAAAACGATTTCAAAAGTCAGCCTCCGCTCCGATTTGTCTTCAATGGTACATAAAATTTGTGTGTAAAGTTTACACTGTAAAACGTTTCGGAGAGATTGCATGGCAATGTAGAAATAAAACAATTTCAAGATTGATTATATGTGCAATTATTCGAATCATTTTGCTGATGTACTGTTTCTTTTATTGTATTGGCGTATAATCTTGAAATTATTATGTATTATAAAATATCAGGACTGGAGCAATACAAAGATTTTAAATCAATACTCTCAACAACAGGACTTTTTTTTTCATCTCCTTCGTCGTCAAGACCATGAGGCACCGTGGAATCAGAGAAAATGTTACTCAAATTGGATTTTTTCTTGACAAGACTGACAGACAACTGCTGGTGCTCATCAAGACTCGGGATGATTGGTTCCGTTGTCAAAGGGAAAATCTGACGGTAACGATACCCACCGTTTACTTTTGACGAGAAATGTTCCCATTTTTGTATAACTTCTTCCATGACATTAGTGACAGATGTTCTGTTGTCCACTGATTCATCCGAATGGTAAATATGAGAATTCATCGGGACTTGATTTACTAACCCCACTATATTTTCATTTTCATCCTTGTCATTGTTGTTGTTCTCGGTGAGGGACTCTCGGGAAGGGAATAATTGTCCATTAAATTGAAGACGAGATGGGGAATTTGTGGACGCGAGTCCATGCCAAAGACATCGGGTAGCTCGTAGGAAAACTTCATTGGCTGCTTTGAAATGTGGAATTAATTTGGGGAGAGATGCTTCTGATTGTCCTATGAGATGATCCAGGATTTTACAGTTTTTTGCAGCATGCTTCAATCTAATCAGTTGCAATGTTTTCTCGTACAATTAAAATCAAATCAGTATTTGCAAATTCAAATGTCTTTGTTGTTGTTGTATACTCACCGTCTTTGTATACTCGGATGCCAAATCTCTCTTTGCTCATTCACCAAATTCCGTGTCATTTGAATATCTGACAATATTTTACTACACCATTTCACTAAATCCGTTGTTCCATCCTCTAAGACAAAGAGTAAACCGATCAAATTAAAATATCAGCCATTAACAAAGTGACAACAATAACAAAAGTGATCCATAAAAATATGAAACCAACCTGATAAAAGTATAATTCGGGTTTTATTATTGAAAATCCAAATGAGACTCGCTCCTCTCTGACTGAGTATAATCGCTTTTAAATCTTGTTTGAGTTGATTTGCATTCTGAATCCGTTTCAATATTACATCCACCCATAAATTCCGTTTATAAGGAATCCCAATTTCCATCACGTCAAACACAATCCCACTCCCAGACTCTACCCTATACGATTTGAGTTCTGGGTAAGTCGAGTTCCTCCCACCGGGTGTTCCAGAATTCATCTCATCCACAGAAACCCCAAAAATGTGTTGTTTCTCATGGTCCATGGAATGAAATGAGGACGTTATCGAGTCTGTAAGGTGAATTCCTTTATGGAAAGATGTGGATGATGTTGTTGTTGTTGTTGTTTGCAATGAATTTGGTAGTGGATTCAAAATCCCTCGCACTCTTTGTGCCATTCGATGAGCTACTAATTTAAAGACGGTCGTACAATCCCCTTGTTCATTCTCATCATCCATGGGCATACGTATAATTGTTGAGGAGAGTCTTCTATGACGTGGAGATGTTTCTGGCTCTTGAATTAATTCACTCTGAGTCATATTGGAGACGGAAATGGATAAGGGAAGTCCATATGTACCAAAATTACTTCGCGCTCTACTCAGAATATTTGGTAAACTGTAGGAATCTTGAACTGTGCAGTATGCCTCGGCGGATTTCAAACGAGCTTTGTTCATTATTTTACAGTGTGTGGGTGGTGAGTGTGAAGTTTTACTAAACAATTTGTAAATACGTCATGTGAGATGTGAGTATTTTCTTATGTGAAGTTCGAATATTAGTCGAGTCATTCATTCGATTCTCATGACCACTTGAATTCTGTTTTCTTGATCATCTTTTGCGGCTACTCTCGAATCATAATAATATTTCACAATTACGAGACCCATGCGTCACACAGTGTAATTTATTCTTATATTATATTATGGATCTGTGTATAGGTGATGACAAGGGAAAACTAGTGGAAATACAAAATAATCTTATAAAATAACATGCTTTCTTTTTCGTCAAAGGTCAAAGGTAAAAGTCAAAAACCACAACACAAATAGTCGACGAAGTAAATTGATAAATAAAAGGGATATAAATTAATTTTGGCATTCAAAAAATTTTCATTATATAATCATGCCTATTGAAATTTATACAGAATTTATATATGTGGACGTGAACTCACTTCGCTTCGCGTAGTGTATACGATAGTTTCACTTTTGGTCCAGTAATTCGGAATCATATTTCGAAAAAGTCATTTCTGGAAAGTTTTGGAAATTGGTGTCGACAATGAAGTCAAACAACTTTATCCTGGGGAACAACAAAATGTAATGCTAATTTAATTTCGTCGAATTCGATTGTAATTAAGGACAACATGCATTTTTCAGGTACAAATGTTTTCCCATTAAAAAAACGTCACAGCCAAAATATGGGGCAAATTTTACTTTACTGTATGCGTTTGAACTCCTCGGAAGTACATTTAATAAAATTTGTTTCCGACGACTATGCATACAGCATTGTTTAACGGGAAAGAATTTGGGTCTGAAAATGTATTTTGTCTTTAATTTTTAGTATTTTTACAGATTTTGACAAAATAAAATTAATATGAACTTGTCGTTGTTTCCCAGGATTAAATTGTTTGACGTCATTGTCGACACCAATTTCCGAAACTTTTTTTTCAAAAAACTATTCTGAATTACTGGACCAAAGGTGAAACTATCGACATTACTGTGCTTCTACGTGGTGGTCAAATAAAAACGAAAGCGAAAAAAATAAATAGAAACTGCTAAAAGATGGATTTAGCTGCATCTTACCATAGACAAATCAACATTTACAGATAAAAATGAAAATTTTGGAAACATTTCCATGACATTTCGTATGTATACCGACTGAGAAAACATGAATTATATTTATTTATTCATTTCACAAGTTTGAAAAGACATAATTATTGCCCACGTTGAAAGATTACGGTGGAAATTTTAATAAAATGTACATATTTATATGATAAGTTTCCAGGTAGGGAGTCCTACAAGGATAAATTTTTTTAATATAGAATCAAATCAATTAAATGAGAGTAATTAAGTCTCCTTCTCTGCATCTGCACACATTTTAGCGAACTTGGTGGCAGAGTCGGTGACACATTTGAAGATGGGATCATAGCTTTTACAAGTTGGTTCGGTGGGAATGAGATTTGGTGCATGGTGCATACAGTCGGCAATCACCTCGTATGCATGATCATGAAATTTGGCTGGAACCCACTCGTCCACAAATGCCAATACTAGCTTTTCATCAATTATCCCCTCGGCCGTGAGCATCCCAATATTTATAGCCACGCACTTCATGATACACTGCATAAAAACCCAGACATTTAAAAAAAACAATAGTACATAATTATTATGTGTACCACAAAAAAGAGCTTGAGAATATTTAACTGTATAAATTTCAGTAAAATATATAAAAAGAAGGACGAGATGTGGAGTGACTCACGGATGCTTTTTC